>JAPUBX010002409.1:0-50080 GCA_028672205.1 Proteocephalus fallax
CACCAAAAATTTGCATGGGAATCTGATACTAATTGTGTTTCGCGATTAGGATCATTGATACCTGCAATTAAACGGTCGGGCAATTGCGTGTCTAATTGAGTTTCAAAGTTGCATTTTGCGGCCTAAGTCTGAAGTAAAAGTATAAAATCACGGATTTTTTGGTTGGATCTTCGCATGATAGTATGGAATTTGCTTCGTTCAGCAGCCTCAAAAGCTATAGGCTGAACATACTGAATAATAGCTTCTTGGATCTTGGCGAGTGGCATTTTAATGGGAATCTCCGGATAAACCAAGTTCTTCACCAGAGCATAAGCGTCTTAACCAATACCGTTCAGAAAATAAGCCGCTTTCTTTTCTTCAGTGAGATTATCTTGGGTGATAGCCCAAATTTCGAAACGCTCAATGTAGTCCGACACTTCTCGTGAAGTTGCATTAACTGATAAGGATTTCAGGTTCGTTTTTGACATAGTCGTGACGCCAAATGTGATACGATTGTATGGAGCGTTGAATTAACTCCAAATAGAGAATAGAAGAATCTTCAGTACAACCGGTATAACTCAAATAGCTAACCGAGAACTTTACAGAATGAGAACACGTGCAGCAACGTGGAAGTGTATATTCTTAATTGTGTGGTACAACACTCAGCATAGTAAAACACAATGAACAGTTACATTGTTAAAGTTAGCAACCACCACAAAATCTCTTCGACCAATGTGTAGGCTACACCGTTCAATGCCAACAAAAACGGCGGCATATCGCAATTTGGTCATTCCTCATTTGTCCCGATTTTTGGTTTCTCCAGAGCGGGTGAAGCAGGAACTTAAAGACAATTTTCCTACTTTTTTATACTGTATTGTTTTATGCTGAACGTTTTGGTCCTCGTGACCTCAATAAAGCCGCTACAATTATTATTATCATCCATCAATGAACCAATCAATGGGAGTCGCGACTGGAGTGAGGCTGGCTAAATTTCCGCCTTCACACGACAGCTTCCAAGTCGCTGGATGATCCAAACTCGAACACTGCTTCGCCGTTTGGCCAAGTAGTGGACCGGTCGGCTCTAGGTTCGACTCCCAGGTCCTGACTCCTACCTGCTGGACAGAACCTCTAGAAGAAGAGACATCGCCACCACAACCACTAATACTACTACCAGTAGTTCTAGTAGTAGGCGAGGAGTATGCCACGCGCAAGACGCGCCAATCAAATGTCGGAAAAACAGTGAACGAACAGTGCCACTAGAAAAGGAGATGGGAGTGTCATAAGTGAAACGACATGTGGTAGTCAAGTTGGTTTCCGGGACCAATCAGCGTCTGGGTCGCTTGATTGCAGGTGCACGCAGCTTCACCGGCCTATTTTTAGTGACCTGAACCGGGATTCGAACCCAGGATCTCTTACGGTCAGAGGGAGTATCCTGACAAGTGCACTGCAGGCAAGCAGAAATTGTAAATATATTCGGCAAATGGTGGCTCGGTGGCTCGGCACCACGGATACGCAATTGCAAGCAGCATATGTGGCCGAATCTTCAATGAAACAAATTTGTATACCGAAAGGTGGCTTTTAAAATACGCAATAAAACGTCGAATCTGCGTAGTTTAAGAGAAAAAGTTCATATGAACGCGGTCAATCATTGCAACCAATCGTCACGTGTTCCTAACTTGCCATTGTAAACCAATTTTGTTCTTCCCTAAGAAGACGCAAGCTGACCCCTAAGTGCATCGATCGATTTTTACTTTCCAACCAAATCCCACTTTAAGTAAGCAACGTTCAGATTCGGATGTTACAGCAAAGGATTTAACTAGCTCCGGTTGCACAGACATAATAATAATAATAACTGTAGTGGCTTTATTGTGGTCACGAGGATTTTCAGCATAATCTGAAGCCGATTGTACACCACCACGACGAACTAATCTAATTTACCGCCGTTGCTTGTTCAAGCATCTCCGCTGTCTTGTGGAATTGTGTTTGGTCGATGAGAACAACAATTTTGATTGCGTTGTCTACGTCACAACAATTAATCTGGCAACGGCTTGATTCAGCATTTCGTATAATAAGAAGAAGCAGAGGCAGTGGGAACGATAAAAACGATCAAAACAGTTGTTTTCCACGTTTTTAGTTCTACGATGTGTTGTCTTTATCGCTTATTCGATCGATCGGGTTGCTGGTATAAGCCCACATCACAATTCGCTCACGAACGTAAATTCCCTCAACGAAGTCTACTACAAAGTCATCGAAATGGAGTCCAAAATCCATTGTTTTCATTATTACAAAACAGTTATTGAAGAATAATTTTAGCAATACGAAATCATAAATAAGCGATAATTAGGAATTGTGATTGGAATCGCCAGGTCGATGAGACTGATATTCTGTTAAAATCAACTGATTTTTGCTGCTTTCGGAAACCGATTGTACACCACCACGACGATTCCAGTGATGTGCGTAGAGCCCGACACCATAGACCACAGCCTCCTCCATGTTTATCGCCTCTGCGACGCTGGCAGTTGGGAAGACCTCCTTCACGAGATCGCGAATTGCACTGATTCGACTGGATCCTCCGATCAGAAGAATCTCTCTTACAGGAATCTTCGAACCGAGTTTCGCTTTCATACTATTCAAGCAGTCCCTGATTCGATCCAAAATACACGAAGTAATCTTCAGAAACTCGTCATATGTAACATCAACCCCATTGTCATATGCACCGAACCGTGCTCCGTCTACAGGTATGGACATCTTTTTCTGGAGTTTGTGCTTCACATTTTCGGCTTCCAGCCTCACGTCATGGCGCGCCTTCGGTTTCGCCAAGATGTTCAACTCAAACTCTTTTTCATAATGCCGATGGAGGTGCTTCACAAGCACGTCGGTGAATAGCTCGCCACCGCAACCAACACCTTCGCTCACTGCATTTGCGGGATCCCATTCAACGAGACCGCGACTGACCTTGTCGAAATACCGAATCGACAGATAACCGCCGCCGAGGCTGAAGATTAGGAGGGGTTTGGGTGGGTCGATGGAGTTATCGTAGCCGTAGGCCAGAGCAGCTGCCACGGTATCCTCAAGAAACTCCACGAGCTCCAATCCGGCTTTTTCGGCTGCCAGGCGTAGAGTCTTGCGTTCCTCCGAATGAAAACAATCAGGAACTGAGATGACTGCTTTCGTTGGGAGAACCTGGAGGCCAGCTGCCACCTTTGCAATTTTCAACATTTCGCACAGAAACGCACAACACATGTCGCTTGGTGACGAATTGATGACCTTTGTCTTACTCAGTAAGTCATACTTTGTTCGTAGGGCGTAGTCGAAACTGTCAAGTGCGATTTCGTTCGTCTTTTGACTCAGCAGTCGTTTGACGC
This sequence comes from Proteocephalus fallax, assembly GCA_028672205.1. Lineage (NCBI taxonomy): Eukaryota > Metazoa > Platyhelminthes > Cestoda > Proteocephalidea > Proteocephalidae > Proteocephalus > Proteocephalus fallax. The sequence continues at coordinate 3,345 of JAPUBX010002409.1, forward strand.
CGTTGAACGTCTGATTTACCGATTGCTCGTAGTAGGTCTTGACGAAATCACCGACCTTTATATTATTTTTTTCGTCAAATGTAAGGTAGGCTGGAGTGGAATGGTTTTGCAATTCATCCATATGCACAAAGATTTGATTTTTATCGAAGTGTGCTGATCGGCACGAAGACGTCCCGAAATCGATTCCGATCGCCAGATCCGGAGAAACGCACAGAAACGCACAACACATGTCGCTTGGTGACGAATTGATGACCTTTGTCAACCTCGGGTGGCAGTGGAAACATATTCCCGAGAGATTTCAAGGCAAACCCCATGAAGCAGCCGATTTGCCTTCTAGTTTGAGTTATCTTAATCATTTCCATCGAATGACCTTCCAGTCTGGGTTCAGCGGTGACTGTGGCTATTTTCCGCCTAAACCCAGCACCCTCCAAGTCGCTAAGCAATTTCTTTTTTGGACGCTATAGCCGACATTTTGGTCCTATATGTTTAAGGAAACTGGATAATATTCGCAAAAAGTGACCGGACATCTGAAAATTCGGACGAAGACCGGCCAGAATTGTAAGCCAAAGCGAACAACAACTCAAAGATACACCCAATAATAATCCCCAATTGGAAAAAAACAGTTAAATGTTTGGACATAACCAATATTGATAACTGATCGATAGGGTAAGTAGTATTTGTTTCACCGTGAATATCACAGCCGCCATTTTGCTACAAGCTTTTCGAAATCGGAACTATTAATGTTTACCGAAACACATATCTCCCTTAACTTCTTGGTATCTCTGTATCTTTTAACAAAAAACACGAAAACGTTTCAATATCGAATACAAATAGCTTTTTCAGAAAATATCGACAAGTGCGTTGGATAGTCAGAATAAAAAAACTAATATTCGCCACTATTTCGGGCATTCCGGGTCGAGATTTTGTATATTTCATAATATTTCCTGAAGCAGAATACATTTTATTCCTGAGTTATTGAGTCTATAACAACCACGGACACACACACACAGACATCGGGATATCTCAGCCAATTAAAATCAACTGCTGGGTATTATATGATCCCAGCATATGATCGTAGTTGACATCCGAACTTTAGGCTATCCTAACGACTGAGAAGTCTGCTACGAAAAAAAATAACGCAATCTTTTTAAAGCGTGCGCGTCTATGCTTGCAGCGACCTCACGACCTTCGCTGATTGGCCAAAAAACGACCTTGGGCTTTTTTGTGGTTGTGTAGGCCTGCTGGCATTCCACCACTCTGAACCAGTCGAAATGGCAACTCGACGTTCGTCATCCGAGGCGGGCGATCTGCAGCTGCCAGACGCCGTGATCGTTGAAGACGAAATTGGTTCGAAAGAGAAGAACGCCGCCAATGGATCAGTTTCGATCACAATTCCAGCTGAAGTAAGTCCAATCTTTTGAATGCTAATTAAAATGAGCCACGTTTTTATGTGTACTGCGTTTTTGAGGTCTTCGGTGTCGTCTACGTAACTATTTGAAAAGAGTGTGGGCAGACGCTTCACCAAATTCCCTGAACCTACGATGCCACGAAACGGATTTAATGTCAATTTATTGGTGCTTTACAAATAAAACTAGATAGATAAATTAAATTATACCAAAATACATGGTTATGAAAACTTCGGATGCCCTGAATGATGGGAGATATTTAATTTTAACAGGAAAGAATTAAAATGATAATTTATTTTTGACTTGAATGCAAAGTGAAATAATATATTTTATGGGGTATTTTTAATCAATCCTGGACTCTTGAATAGTCTTTTTATATTTTCTATTGATAAAAAATGCGTTTTCAGATTTTAAATAAAATGGTATACCGATTCGACGATTGAAAAGCCTATCAATCGCACGTTTACTTACTGACACACACGAAATTTACATACACCTTTAACGAGGACCAAATTTAAATAATTTGCTTTGGATACTTTATAATTAGGGTTTTTATGAGAGATTTAATTTGGCAAGTCCACGGTTCCTTCGCACACAACGTGACTTAATGGGCTGCATTCTATTTAACAAATGGGTAAGAAAGCCACTCGATTAGTAAAAAAACGAGGGATCGTTTTACGGATCAAATCAATGCCTCTCAATACCGATGGCGAGTCAATAAAGTAGATGCAGATTCAATTTGCATAATCACGCGTTTTACACACGAACAGGTTGTTTAATTTTTTTAAATTGCAATCTAAACCGTTTTTGTTATGTCAACTGCTTCATTAGCATATTTGATGCTATCTGTATTCAAAACATTAGCAGCCAATTAATTAGGCAATTTGTTTCTAGGGTAATGGGCCTCTCCATTTATTTGGCTTCCAGAATCGGCGACGTATTAATCGAGAATATATTAGCCATCATCTGATCCAAGGATCACGGGGCCTTGTGGAAGTGAAATTGGGCACCTGTTCACTAAAAGGAACATTCCAAGGAGCATAGGGCTAGAAGTGTTACATAAGTCTCCTCTTAAGGCCCGACTGTTTACCGGAAATAAATGGTCGGAAGATGTTTATTTAATTATAGGACTTTAGACAGACGTCAATTCATACGGAGTCTAATGGATTACGTTGAAATGGCTATTAAGCATGGTTTAACCGCTTGTTTTAATCATAATAATAATGGCATTCACTTTATGACGGTCAAGAGGATCAATACATTAAAATGCACGGCAAACAAAATTGATTCAAGAAATGACGATTATGCATAGAAGATGCAGAATACGTTGACACGAATAAACGAAATAACACCGAGTAAATTTCGAAGAAAGTCAATTAGACACTCAAATTATATACAGAGTTTGACAAACACGAAAAGGCGGGAATTGAAAGGCGTATCCAAAACGCGCGCCCAAAAACACCTTATGGGATTGGTCGTTTTGAATGGGCGCCATTACAATTTATTTATTTCGGGCTTTATTTGCCTAACGGTCAAAATTATGCTGCACCTTGGAGAGATGTCTTACAATTATATGAACACCATATTTCCATGGAGAATTATCGATTTGTTTTAACATTTATCAGATCCCGAATGTGTTGGTGTCGATCAGGAATAGAATGGGGTAGTCCAAATCATCATTTTGTTTATTAATTGATATAATGTTTTAAATGATTATTATAACAAATTAATTATAAATTATAATAAAAATGATGTATTGCAAATTTCCCCAGCCGCGTGCCCGCTTACAGATGTTGATTCCTTTTGCGAAAATTTCCATTTTCAATATACCCTTCATCATCCGCAACCTTCAGCCACAGACCTTCTAATTAATATTTTAATAAATAGATGACGATTACCATTCAAAATAATTGTTATTTTTTGATTCGAAAAGGAATTTCTAACCCGAAAGGCTCTGTACAAACTGTGCGCGAATTCTGCAAAACAGCCGAGGCTGGCTGCACCAATTGAAGTTTCACATTGCGTCCGGTTTCTGCCGTTTCAGACCAGTTCCCCGGGCGAGGAGGATGGGGAGGAGGAGGAGGATGACGATCCAGCCGCAGCCCGTGGTGCGTGGGGCAAGAAACTCGAGTTCATGCTCGCCTGCATTGCTTTCGCCGTCGGTCTGGGCAACGTCTGGAGGTTTCCGTACCTGTGTTTCAGAAACGGAGGAGGTACCACTTCTCTCTTGTTCCCTGTTGAAACAATCCAATTCGAGAGCGCTGGAATCGCTGTCACCATTATCACGACACAATATCACCAATTAGCATCAATTATAACTGTAAAAGCAGTGGCACTAGAAACAAACCTTTCACGATCGATTCCAATCAATCACACTGTGGGCATAATTCGTTTTTATTCATGTAGTATAACACTGGAACGTAACAATGAAAAATAAAATTCCATCTTTAAATGACAAAGAAAAACAAGCCTCAAGTACTGCCGCATCTTAAGCAGGGGATGATGGTAACAGAAGAATCTTTTAAACGGCACCAATTCCTTATATATGAGAAGTGAACAAATTAGGTAGTTGTACAGAAATCGTGAACTTGACTCCGCTTTCGCAGTTTTGCTGGAGGTTACTCGATTCCCGAAAATCTTCATGGGAAACGAAAACCAATCCAGTTATCCTATAGTAGGAGATTGCAGCACAGATTTGAATGATTTCTACCCCCCGTTTAGGCGCCTTCCTGATTCCCTATGTGACGGTTCTGGTTCTGATGGGCCTTCCCATCTTTTTCCTCGAATTTGCTTTCGGACAATTTGCCAGCCTTGGGCCAATCTCCGTGTGGTCCATCAGTCCGCTATTCCGGGGTATGCAGATAACATTATTATTATTATGTTATGACCCATACTTAACGCTTAGACTGAAGGCAGTAGGAATTGAAAAAAAAACAAATCGATTACGCATTTGAGTTCGTTTTCGTACAATGGTTTGGGTGACCAATAAGAGGCCTGCTAAACTATTGCAGCGTTGGCCAATGGGCTACCAACAACAGTGTGAACAAAAAGCGTGTAGCACTACTAAGGCGTGTGCAATACGAATACAGAAAGTAATGCGTTAGGTGTTTTTCCACCTCTGACGCATATGCGGCAATTACCGTGAGTGGTAACTAGAACGCGAGATTATGGGGGAACAGATTATTATTATTATTATTAAAATTATTATCGAATTCGCGGTTATCGAAAGAAAACTGTCATTTTGATCTCACTGATGCAACCAGGTGTCGGCTACGCGATGACTCTCATTTCATGGTACATATCGCTCTACTACAACGTCATCATAGCAACCGGATTCTTCTACCTATTCGCGAGTTTTACAAAGGTACTCCCATGGTCCTCCTGCGATAATTGGTGGAATAACAAGGACACGTGTTACGTCCACGGTAAGTGCTGGCTTCCTCGAAATTTGGAAGATTTGGGCGAAAATTAGTCATTTGTGTGTAACGTGTTGTCGAAAATGGTTTTTTAATGTAGTTATTATAGGTGGCCGGAAGGGAGAATGCGATCGGGATCGGCATTTGAGTCGATAGGACCACCGATCGAATCACGAATGCCAGATTTTCTAAAATGGTGGTTAATACGATTGAAGCGCTCGTATTGGCCGTATCTTTTTTGCATTCTATTTTCGAGGGCTTGCGCTTTATGCCAGCAAAACAGTGGTCAAAAGCTGACAAACGTTTTTATTTACGAAACATTCTGGGTCTATTTCAGACAGATTCTATCTGTAAATCCGAAAAATGCTATACACTGCAATTTAGCATTCCCCTGGGAGCACATTATACAAGTTGAAAATATCCACCAAGCTGAATTACAGTTGCTGTCTTAGCGTTCCTAATTGCGGCGTTTTCGTTGGATGGGATATATTGACCTTGACCCGAGGTTAAAGTTAATCGAGCCATGGAAGATTATTTATGGCGTTATTGGTCTTACGAGAGTATGTACTATTGGAGTTCACATGATAATAAATTATTTTTGAATTTTTCGTTTTTCTAGGCTCCGGGAATCTTACTATTCCCCTGAACCAGACAACCTCTCCCGCCGAGGAATATTACAGGCACGTCTACCGTCCAAAAATATTTAGGATTATTCGTCCAAATTGTAGTGGACTTTAACACAAAATTCCAGTCATTATAACGGTTTTAATAGATATTCTGATTTCCGATATCCTTTTTGCACAACAAACCAAATTTCATCATTTACCGTGTTTGGGAAGATGGGCATTTTCTGTTTTGTTGTATTTTTAGCCCATTTTTTCGTTATAGTGTTTATGTTCTCCGGAAATCGCAAGGATTTCATGATTTTGGCACACCGGTTTGGCACATTACACTCTGCAATCTCCTGGTTTGGATTCTGGTCTGGTTGTTTCTTATCAAGGGAGTCAAGTCCCTTGGCAAGGTAGGTTGTATTCCAGTAAGGGGGGCGGGTAATCGTGCTTCTTTCTTTAATCATTAATGCGAATTTTTCTCTTCACAAAAGTAACAAGAATAGTGAAAACTCTCTCACTCGACACACTATTGAGGGTTAATAAGGACAAAATAACATTATATTACGGAAAATCGCCCTAGGTTGATGCATAATTATCGGGCATTTAAAAAAAGGTTTATGGAACTGATCGAACAAAACTAATTTATTTATTTAGGATAATTATGCATCAACTTAATATATCCAATCAATATTTAGTTTTTTTTGACCAGCGGCTGTTCTTAATGATGCTGTTTTCCTATTGGCTTTCGCTTGAGATCCAACATTCTGATTGGTCCGAGTTTTATTCGATGACGTATTTGTCATTTGTTTGCCCTAGGTATCATACGTTACGGCCATCTTTCCCTACATCATGCTGATAGCCTTACTCGTGCGTGCTGCCCTTCTCGAGGGCTCTATGATGGGCATTAAATACTACTTAACGCCAGATTTTTCGAAAATAATGAATATCTCTGCGTGGACCGATGCTGCGACGCAAATAATCTTCTCTCTGAGCTGCTGCAACGGCGGCCTCATCGCCATGTCGAGCTACAACAAGTTCAAGAACAATTGCTACCGGTAAGCGGCCGCCATCTAACCACTGAACTCAGTCGCACACCCTCCCAGTGTTCTGAAGTCACTAAATCGGTCACTGTTGTTACAGGGACGCAGTCATCGTGGCCACAATCAACTGTGCCACATCGGTATTCGCGGGATTTGTCGTTTTCGCGACGCTGGGGTTCATGGCCCACGCGAAAGGTGTCAACGTGGCCGATGTCGTCGAAGCGGGTAGGTCCTATTGCCTCATCCTTAAGCTGCGTAGCGGCCAGTGTGTGTTCAATAGACGGGAGGCTTGACCGATGGTGTAGCGGTCAGCATCCTCGTTGTGTCGGTGAGAGACGCGGGTTCGACTCCCGGCTCAGGCCACTTCTGGTGGCACTGGGGACGCCGCCTGTAAACATATTCCTCCAGTCGGAGATTTATATTTCGCAGAAATCTGATTTTTTTAATTTTGGAGAATGCAAATGACGACGAGGAGGGTGTCAGCTTTCTCGCCGCAATCGGATGGGCTTCTCGGTCTGTTGGTGAGAGACCTGGGTTCGACTCCGATGGTCGGGCGCTACTGGGGAACAATTTCCAAAACATCTTCATGCCAGACACCCATGCAGCCGATTAATCATCTAGTAACGCAAATTTTGATTTTAGGTTTTGAATATTTTATCATCATCTACGTGTTTCAAGTAATAATCTAGCAAAAGATGACTTGCACTTGCCGTATTAAATGCGCACTGCAAATGAAACGGAATATTTCTGCTCATATGGACATTGGATGTCATCTTCGTTTAACTCTAGATTCCCGGAGAGAGGGGTGTGTTCTACCATGGGCGGTTTCTTAAATTTGAAAAAAAAGCTAACCAATAACAATTTGGTTTGGCTGACACCCTATTGAGGATTAGAACAAGAAAGAAAGATTGAAACTGCGAATCACATGATTACCATAATGTCATTATGTAATGAAGCAGCCTATTTCGCGATCTGCCCGTTCAACGGAATAATCAGTCCGTTCTAGCGAAGGATACACACTTTTATGGTATAGTTCATGAGTCACCATGGGTTCAATTTCAAGTTCAGACTGCTAAGCTAATCGGGTATTGCAGCGTGCGCCGGTGACCAATCAGCGACTTGGAGTCTGGGTGGTGGAAACGGGGTTGTAACCACCAGCGTTCCGAGTTTTGCGGTGCCTGGGTTGGCTACGTGTTGGATGTCGCAGCGGCGTCATCTTCGATCTCTTTGGAAGCAGGTTCAGAGGACACGGCGCGTTAATCTTCCTGGAAACATCCACTCTTCACAGAGCCAATCAAATTTCAACATTGCGTGTTGTGGGTAACTGTTTTGTCGCCAATCAGGTGAGCTTGTGGTGGATTTAGAGAAAGAACTTGATTAAGAGGAGTCGGAAAATATCCCCGGTCAGTAATTAATAGAGTTAGGCTTCCCTTACTAGTAATTGTACGCGGTTTATGAAGAACACGTGGGCCAAAAGGTTCAGCATAAAAAATAAAATAAGTAACACCTGATTTGGTGAAACTAAAAATAGGGACAAACAAGGAATGAACGAATTGCGATATGCCGTCGTTCTTTTAGGTATTGGACGATATTGCCTGCGCATTGGTCGAAGAGATTTACATTTCGACAAACTTGAATGGGCGGGGTCATCTCATATGCAAGCGGCGAAGAGTATAAAACTATTGAAGTGGCGTTGAATTATGCTATCTTGGATGGAGAGCATTGGCAGGCCACTAGAAAATAAGAGTATTTTTAAAATACCTTCTGGGGGGTTAAAGTCAGAAAATTTGAGACCTGGGTAAATCACGTGGGACGATTATACAATGGTGGGAATAACACATGCTGAGATTACTCCAAGTTTCCTGAACCGGCGAACAAAGAAACAGAGGCGACACAGCATCCAAATGATCACCGCAAGATTTTTCCACCACCAGGTAACATGCAATAAAGGAATTCCTCAACTCCCACGTTTATATGTGCTCGAGAAAATGAGTCTTTTTGTTGCGATTGCCAAACTCGTCTTTTTTCAGAAAACATGAATATCTGCTGAAAATTATCATCTTCTAAATCAATCGGTTTTTAATATTTGAATTGTTTGTTGTTCACTAGAAAATGCATTTCTGTTAAGTTTCACTGTTTAATTAAACTATGACAAAACACGGGTTTCAAGTTAGACATCCGGGAGCATATATCGACATAAACAGGCTAATCTGGTTTTCTCGGATTTACAGAGTTCAATGAAATGATATTCCCAATATTCAATTGAATGCGATATTTCCTTGAGCGGAAACAAATGTTATCAATAAATTCACCTGATTGACTACCGATTGGCCAAGCCATGTTCGCAGATTTTAATCACCCAAAATATAATCAGAGTATCAACGTAACTCTTATCCAGTCCTTAAAAATCGGACGCAGGTGTGTCTTATATTTTTAAGTCTAGAAACTGCCACAAGACCACCAAGCAAGCGCCAGCATTGTTGCTTTAGGTTTTTAATTATTTCAGCAACACACGCTTCGATCATATTGTCTCATAGACATTGTGCTTTCTGTAATCTATTTATTTATCTTTCATTTGCCAGTGATTAAATTAAGTATTCCCAACATACCAAAGATTTGTAAATAACAATGATCAATTCATACTTTTATCACTTTACTATATTCTTGTTTTTTCTCACACCGTATTCCACAATTCCCGCCAATGGCTAAATTCCCCTATTGGGCATTTGTAAGTTACCTACCACGCTCTTATAGGTCAACTGGTTTAATCGATTTCATCTTGCCCGCACTAGCATAGAAGGATACATATTTTCGTTAATAATAATAATAATAATAATAACAACGGTAATGGCTTTCTTAATGTAACGAGGACCAAAATAATTGACATTACAAATTAAAATGTGTCTACTTTACTTCTTCTGGTGAAACTAAAAATCGGTACAAATAACGGATGTCCGAATTTGTGATATTTAACGGAATTGTCTTCGCATTGGACGTAGAGGTGTATATTTAGACAAACTTGAATAGAGTCGATGAGATGGGTCATCTAATATGCGAGCAGGTATGGGTGTACAACTAATTACGTGGCATTTAATAGTGTTCAGCATAGGTCAGGCACTAGAAAACGATGTTTTGTTTAAAATACCCTACGTAGACCCAAAAAGTCAGAACTTTGGAGACTTTGGGGAAAACCTCGGAACATGAGGAGGATTAAACAGACGTCCACAAAAGCGTTGACGCGGTTTGAGTTCCCGCAAAGTAGCCTTGGACGGCGACGACAACATGATCTGTTATGTTTCCTCCTTCGTTTTCGAACTCCTATTAATTGTGAGATTCACCACGGTTCATCATAACCACCAGACGATTACTTGTAGGCCCCGGTCTCGTGTTCATGGTCTACCCGGAGGCGATCAACCAGATGCCAATACCGGTGCTCTGGTCCGTCCTCTTTTTCCTCATGCTCATCACCCTGGGAATGGGCAGTCAACTGCCCTTCGTCGAAACCGTCGTCTCCGCCGCCCAAGACGAGTTGCGCCGCTACAACCTCCTGACCACGGCGAAGTCGCAGGCCGCCTTCAGGTGAGTTCACATCGGCAGACTGCAGCCAACATGATGTCTGGTTGAGCATGGCGGGTGGCCTTAAAGTATTCACATCAGTTGGCCTCATTGACGTCGTTTGGATGGTTAGGCTGGTGGTTCACGGATGTCGTGACGTCATCGACACTTCCCTTGAAGCTGACTTCCCTTGAAGCGTCGAGGAAGAGTCTCCTGCATTTGCGGGAAGTGGGCGCGTGTAACCGGATGGCCAAACGATAATTTACGTTCCTGACAAACCACCAACTAGTTTAGCTCGTAGAGTGGCGATTTAGAACTGCCGGATGCTGTCACTACTTGGAGCAACCCGTGAGAATTATTGATTACCAGACCTGGGCAAACAGCGGGAAATACAACTACAGAGGCATGACCCCTGACACCCACAATCAGAGGCGCATCTCCTTCATTGCCCCAAAACACTCTATATTTTCCCAAAGACGAGTAGTATCTCTTGTCGTGTTTCTTTGAAGCCGGCACAAACTCAATTCCACAATTAAAGCAGCCAATTCGCTGGCTAGGTTAGAGACCTTTTGCTATGAGACGCGGTAGCATGAGTGCATCACGTGCTAGTTTGACGTGACGAGATTTCATCGGCGTGAGCCAATAGCAGTCGAGATAAACAGCTATTGGTCGAATGCTAGTTGTTTAGTAGGAGTTGCCTTGCAGCAATTCCTGAGGTAGAGTCTGGTAAAAAAATTGTAATTTTATTTATGTCAAGAAGACGGAAACGTTTGGGAAATGGAAAATTGGTCTGCGGCTTTAGAATTTTTCCTTGCATGTTGGTGAGTACGTTGTGTCACGTAATCGAAGTGGGTATGTCTCTTCGGCAGGAAGGAAATCGGTCAGATTAATAATAATGAAAGCGATTTATAAAGGTCACAAGGACCAAAACTTCCATTCGCGCGAAAACGCGACCTTGGGACGTCAACCGAATTTGTTTTGATGCAATAAAACAAATAACACGGCAAAATATCAGCAAAACAGTCGGGCAAATGTCCAGAAAGTGGATTATACACCATCGTCGGCGTAAACTTGCCATCTTTTCTGCCAGAGCGAAGGCGCACGCCACCAGAATCGCTCGTCAGCGCCCCCATCTTTTCCGTGTAGGTTTCAGTTTGGGAGAGGAGCCACTGTCGTCTAGCAAAACTGCCGTGGAGTGGTTAAAGGAGATTTTTGTTTTCATGCAAACGGTTTAAAAGGCGTGAAACGTACCCAGGGGTGATGCGTGGAAGTCTAGGTGGGTGATCCAGTTACCGACGTCTCCAGGTCACTGGAGCTCGATTTATTTTCTTTCTTTGGCTTGACCCAGGGTCACAAACCGCCAAACCATCTTTTCTGGGAGTTCGGGGAATGGATGCGGCAGTTGGTTAATTGGCTACTTGCCTTTCTGACCATCAGTCAACTATTGAAGGATTATCACAGAAAATATGATTTTCATGGTCCATTCCACAATTACACCTGAACCGCATCGGAAAAGTTTAATTCAATTGAAATTTGGGTGCCGAAATATGTACCAGGATAACAAAGCGACCAGGGATACGCCCCCTTTTACACAAACTTGCTACTGGGGACGAGAATTGGATTGTTTACGACAATTGTAGTAGAAAAACACAGGTTATTTCAAGTTGGGGTTTCTTTTTAAAATCAAAATTGAACACCTTTTTATGATCATCATCGGTTTATTTACATTGATAGTAGATAGCCCATTATGCGTGAATGATTCCTGATTAGTAGTGATTGGTATAACAACACAATGGCTGACTCCAAATCAATGATCTAACCTTCTATTCGTCTCAACAGGGCTGTTCTGTGCTTGGTCAACTTCCTAATCACCATCCCCATGGTGTGTCCCGGTGGTATCTTCATCGTGAATCTGGTGGACAGCGTGATGTCCGGCTACCCAGTGCTCGTGGTCTGCCTGGTGGAACTCATCGTAATCTGCTATGTCTACGGTACGTTGCCATTTCAATCTCGAACCAGTATGCCGCGATACAAATGAAGCATCCTAGGGAATTGCAGACCTTACATGGCCGTCTGACATGCGTGGTTTGGAATAAATGAAGAGAATTTATTCAAATATAAAATTAAATGGCGGCGCAGGACAAAATAGATTTGCTTTTTCAAATTCAAACAAAACACTTATTTTCAATTGAAATCTGTTTATTGATATATGCAGGAAATAGTCTTCAATTTATGATTAATAAGTGAGACATACCACAAATATATCGCGTGTAATATTCGATGACTTCTCAGCATAATTGGAGCTTTATCTGACGTTAAATGCGATGATATTGGAGGCCAAATCGCTTCCCGGTATCGTGAGATGATTCTTCGCGGATATTCTTGCGTAATAAATACATTTTTCATTGTATTCTTTGATATTCTTGCGTAATAAATACATTTTTCATTGTATTCTTTGATATTCTTGCGTAATAAATACATTTTCCATTATATTCTTCGATATTCTTGCGTAATAAATACATTTTTCATTGTATTCTTTGATATTCCTGCGTAATAAATACATTTTTCATTGTATTCTTTGATATTATTGCGTAATAAATCTATGTTTCATTGTCGGTGTGGCATGTCGTGGCGTGGCATGTTGAAGCCACATATCGTCGATTCCCATAGCATCAAGAATAGGCCAAACATGTTGTTACCAAGTCACGATATCGCTGTATCTTCGAAGACAAATGACCCAATGACACCGGCAGAGAGCAATTTTAGGGCTTCTCCGACAGATTGGTGTGGGTTTTCCAGATTATTAGTTCGAGCGAAACCATCCAGTTGTTCTCTAATTACAGTAATGAATTGTCGACGCTTCCGATGATCTTCAATTGTTTCTTCAAGTCTTGTAATGCTTATGAGCCAAATCCTTGCGCAAATTCGCTATGTGGTCATTGCAGATCGGCCCATTAGCTGACTAATATAGATCTTCTTCAATGCTCACCCATACACGATCTATTGGCCGGCCGGGAAGTTTGTGGAATTATATTTTTATGCTTTTTACCTGGACATTCGACCAAAATGATTCGATCAATTTTCTTTCTGATTGACGATTATACCTCCCAGAAATGTCAGATATCTACCATGTTCTCTGTGGAGATGCGTTCAAACCGAGACAGCAGTCAGAACAAAACACCCTCCTTCTCCTCATGCCCCGATAAACGACTATTTTTCTAATCTCAACAGGCCTGAAACAGTTTATGCGAGACGTCCGTCTTATGATCGACTCAAAGCCAAACTGGTACTGGCGAATCTGCTGGCAGTTTATCTCGCCGCTGCTCGTCTTGTCCCTCCTCATCTGTATGATCGTGCAGAGGAAGGAGTTCGGCCTTAACGACTACGTCTACCCGGTGGGAATACAGGTTGTCGGTCACCTGATCGCCTTCTGCCCAGTCGGGGCCATCATCATCTGGTTCGTGGTGAAGTACTGCCGAGATGGTGGTTGGATGGTACGTCAAGGTCGCATCCCCTGCAACGGCCGCGATGCTGTGCCGGTTGGCTAGCAGGAATCCAATTTGCCGATACTCTTTTTAGCTTCTGCGAGAGTTCTCCAAACCGATCTCCGACTGGGGACCGGCCAGAGCAGAGCATCGAACTGTCTTCCTGCGCCAAATCTGCGACCGCACGCTGGGATACCGAGCCGAACTGGGCGCCATCGAAATCCACGAGGACGATGACGATAAAGACGACGACGACGACAACGCTACCGAGGGCCGACCAGCCGGGAACACGCTGAATGTCAGCCAGGTGGCCATTGGTGGAAGTACCCCGGGACTGTGGAGTGCTGCTTCCTGTCAGGCTCTCTCGTGTCTCATGCACGAGGGAGACTTCTACCAGAGCAAACTGAGTATTGCCGAAAAGATGGTGGAGAAGCATGCCAAAGACCTCCTTAAACAGGGCATTCCTCCGTCAACGCTCGCCGCCTCCACTGAACAGTTGTGGGTGGGATCGGTGAGTTTCAAAAATCACGCTGGCAGGTGCTTAAACTAAGGAATCCCGGTTTCCGCCATGGCTGTTGCTGTTCGTAACAATTGTGCTTTGGATGCGTGATTAGTTGGGGCTTCCACCTGGTTCCATATATAATAAGAATAATCACGGTATTCGCTTTATTGGGGTCACCAGCATTAATATTCCCACCAATCAAAATTGATACATGATGTGGCGATTATTCATTGGCTGGTTCTGCTGTCGTCCTTACAGTTCTCACGCCAGTGCGAAGATTCAGAATAATAAAACCCTCGAAGTACATGTTATTTAAAGTTCAAGTTTCGTTTTAAAATGAGAATTAGAAGCCCCTTTTGAATGAAAAAGCATCATCTGTTTGTTGATAGATAAATTGGGACGTGTCTTAAAATTAGAATTAATCAATTTTATTTTGCAAGCCACACGGCCATCGAAATAATTAATGTTGAACTTTACGTTTGTTCTCACGAAAAGAATCGTCGTCTGCAAGCGGAAGACTTTCGAAATTTATCATTCATAAAAAGAAGCCCTTTCATCATATATAGATACAAATTAAAAACAGACAATAATTTTAATTCAAAAAGGGTGTTTAATTCGAATTTAAAGTATCACTTCAATTTGAAAGGCATTAAAAGGCGCTCCAAAAAACCTTGGTGGCTGATGATTTGAAGAAAAGTTTTTTCCTAATCACACATTTTGGTTCGAACAGACATGAGTGAACGGCATCGGGATTATCCAACCCTGCATCGTGATTGGTGGACTAGCAAATTCGGGCCTCAAGGCAGTTGAGAGTCTAGTTGGTTCTAAACGACGTTATCCGATGAGATGCCGAAATGCACAGCTTCTGCTCGTGTCTATGGATTACTTTTCCAAGAATCAAAGCTATTCACAAATTTAATGTTACGGCGATTTGGTTGGTCAGAATCGGGACAGACGTGATTGGTCAAGCTGGCCGCATCGATAGCCCTCTACTTCCTCTCAACTGCACCTCGTGCTCCTTTTTTCAGACCCGCTATATCAACAACAACATCACTGAAGAGGAACCAGAGAAAACGCCAGATCAAGTTGCCTCGGCAAGGAAATATCGTTCACGCAACGCAAAACCCACAGACTCGGATGCCACAGATAGCTAAGATGGTCTTCATCTTCTTCTCCACTAGAATTACCCTCTTCTGCCACCCCTGTTAGCGAACATTCCGCAGCATCTGTTTTTATTGAAAACGTGAAGCCCCACCTCCAAACAACCCACTCACCCCACTTTTATTCGATCTTACGGAAGATAGTTTGACTACATTCGTAGAGTTCCCGCATACCGCTCAAATAGGGTCTCTTAGAAGGTTATTTTAATCACGCTCACACACAATGCCAATCTTTATATGCCAAACATTTACTCTTCGAATAATTAAAATGAAAATACGGGAAAACACACCATGGTTTTGTTTGGTGTCACGACGTCCAGAGTGATTCTATTTCGTTTATAAACAACGTTGGGCGCGTAATCGGCAGTTTTTAGCATGTCCTTCAATTTAGGGAAGAGGGGCTTCTCAATCACCTAGCTGGCGATAGGTCTAAACTTCACAGGCCCCGCGGAACCATTCGCTGGTTTCGGAATGGGTGTTAGAGCTACATCTCTCTATTCCGAGGGAAAACAGGATTCTCTTAGCGAATCATTGACATGCTAGAAGATTGGTATTGATCCTGAATCAACGAACTGAAATACCGTAAGCAGACGTACGTGTTCTAGAGAGATGACCTGAATAAACGCATCTCTGAAAGGGTGGGATTCGACATTTATGCAGGGCTTAGGGTGAGTTAGTTCAGTGCGTGGGCGTGAATTTTAATAGACGGGGATGGCAAGCGACCTGAGTGACCTTTTGTCCAACAATAGTTTCTTGAGGAATCAAACTATTTCTCAACATTCCCCTGCGCGAATAGGCGTGGCGGGCATGTAGAGCTTCCGGTTGCGATGGCTTGGCAGCGGCGTCTGCCTTTGGGATAGGAATTAATACAATAGACCCGGCAGCCTCCTGGTTGCTGGATTCTCGGCTACACATGGCGGTCTAAGATGATCAGAAGCGTCTTGGAAAATGCGGACTACAGGCCCCGTCACGCTACGTGAAAACATGTATCCTCTGAAGGCGAGCTACTCTGAGCCAACGGGGCGAGTTTAGTGCCGGACAGGTGGCGACCAACGCCCCGAGCATTATTCAAACTGTCGCGTTACAGCCCGCCAGCCCTCTTCTGTCCGTTACATAATACCCTTGGTACTGTTGTATATTTAAGTAGGCTCTTTAATTGAAATAGTTTCTGTTTTGCCATTGGGGAGGAATAAACATTAGAGTCTAAGAATCGTGGGTTCTCAACCTACTGGGGTGTGTAGGATGGCAACTACGAATTGCATTAAGCCAATCGGCTCGGTGCTGGGGCTTGATGTTAATTGGTGAGTCGGAGTAGTGTCGTATTCGTAGAAACAGGACCTTTGATCTCAAGCGGTCGGTCCATAGTAGTTAGATTATCAATGCGAGAAAAATAATAATTTTAAGCGCTTTATTGAAGCCACGAAGACCAACACTTTCAGCATACAAAAAACAGCATAACAATGGCATTGTCTTTTAGTTCCTGCTTCATCTGCTCTGGCGAAACTAAACATCGGGACAAATTAGGAATGACCGAATTGCAATATGCCACCGTTCTTGTGGGTATTGCCTGCGCATTGGTCAAAGAGATTTACACTTGGATAAACTTGAATAGAGTTTATTTTAACAAGATTGTTTTAAAAGGCCTGCGGAGGGTTTAAAAGTCTGAATATTTGAGGCATGGGAAAAAAACTGGTGAAAAATATACAATAAGGGCCATTACACAGGCGCGGGCAAAGTTTTATATGCGGCTTGAATTGTACAGGCATGGACAAAGGTTTTTATACTGCTAGAGCTTAAACCAAGTCTCCTGAACCGGCGGACTAAGAAACAGAGGCGACGACATTTACCGAAGATGGCATCCACGTGATAACTCCATGATAGCCGACTGTTGAAAATAGCGCTGAGGACTTTTTATTTTAAGCTCGAGGCGAAATGATGAAGTTAAGTCGTTTGTTTACGAGATAGCCTGCAAGACGGCTATTGAGACTTCAAAACTCTTTCAGGGACATCTTTCTTGCGCTAGAGATCGAACATCTTCACTGTTGCGTGAGATGTTTTCGCGCAAAGAGTAGATCCATTAAACAATTGGTGAGTTAAAACAAAAGAGGCATTTATGGGGAAAGAGGAGAAAAAAGGCTAAAACGTTGGGTAAAAAAAGTTATTCTCAAAAAATACAAAAAAAAACATTGTTAATGGTGGTAGCCGTAATAAGGTCCATTCGCAACTGCAAAAAAATTAGCTGATCATTTAGGCTTAACAGGACTGGAGCCTGAATAACGATGTTTGAAGCCCTATTTTGCTAGCTTGTGGGTTTTCGTTCGTGGTAACATCAGTTTGGATATCTAGTGCCACGGGCCGTAACAGCCGTAATGGTCTTCCTTCCATGTTGTGGATGGAAGCTGATTTTACTCGATTTTACTTCAATGGCCACCATATTATTAGCTGTTATGAAAGCAATTTCTGAGAAGTTTGCACATCCTTCTTCAAGTACTCCTTTTTCTTAATTTTTAGACTTTCACAAGTCTTAGACGATTAAAAATTAAGCATGCTTATTTGTGGGCCAATGCGTCATTCGCGATTGAGGCAAATTACTGACGATCAGGCTTCCTATTTTAAACTTGATAGCATGTGATACCATTTGAAATATTACCCTAGCAGGAATACATGCAATTAAGCATCGTCTGCTATACCAGATCGTTCAGAGCAACTCATTGGCTAAGCGTGATCTCAAGGTCACTCGACGAATCGCGAGTATTCGCTAGCAGTGAGTAGCTTGCAGTAACAGCGATGGCGGGTGAAGATTCTTCTCCGGATCTGGCGATCGGAATCGATTTCGGGACGTCTTCGTGCCGATCAGCACACTTCGATAAAAATCAAATCTTTGTGCATATGGATGAATTGCAAAACCATTCCACTCCAGCCTACCTTACATTTGACGAAAAAAATAATATAAAGGTCGGTGATTTCGTCAAGACCTACTACGAGCAATCGGTAAATCAGACGTTCAACGGCGTCAAACGACTGCTGAGTCAAAAGACGAACGAAATCGCACTCGACAGTTTCGACTACGCCCTACGAACAAAGTATGACTTACTGAGTAAGACAAAGGTCATCAATTCGTCACCAAGCGACATGTGTTGTGCGTTTCTGTGCGAAATGTTGAAAATTGCAAAGGTGGCAGCGGGCCTCAATGTTCTCCCAACGAAAGCAGTCATCTCAGTTCCTGATTGTTTTCATTCGGAGGAACGCAAGACTCTACGCCTGGCAGCCGAAAAAGCCGGATTGGAGCTCGTGGAGTTTCTTGAGGATACCGTGGCAGCTGCTCTGGCCTACGGCTACGATAACTCCATCGACCCACCCAAACCCCTCCTAATCTTCAGCCTCGGCGGCGGTTATCTGTCGATTCGGTATTTCGACAAGGTCAGTCGCGGTCTCGTTGAATGGGATCCCACAAATGCAGTGAGCGAAGGTGTTGGTTGCGGTGGCGAGCTATTCACCGACGTGCTTGTGAAGCACCTCCATCGGCATTATGAAAAAGAGTTTGAGTTGAACATCTTGGCGAAACCGAAGGCGCGCCATGACGTGAGGCTGGAAGCCGAAAATGTGAAGCACAAACTCCAGAAAAAGATGTCCATACCTGTAGACGGAGCACGGTTCGGTGCATATGACAATGGGGTTGATGTTACATATGACGAGTTTCTGAAGATTACTTCGTGTATTTTGGATCGAATCAGGGACTGCTTGAATAGTATGAAAGCGAAACTCGGTTCGAAGATTCCTGTAAGAGAGATTCTTCTGATCGGAGGATCCAGTCGAATCAGTGCAATTCGCGATCTCGTGAAGGAGGTCTTTCCCACTGCCACCGTCGCAGAGGCGATAAACATGGAGGAGGCTGTGGTCTATGGTGTCGGGCTCTACGCACATCACTGGAATCGTCGTGGTGGTGTACAATCGGTTTCCGAAAGCAGCAAAAATCAGTTGATTTTAACAGAATATCAGTCTCATCGACCTGGCGATTCCAATCACAATTCCTAATTATCGTTTATTTATGATTTCGTATTGCTAAAATTATTCTGCAATAACTGTTTTGTAATAATGAAAACAATGGATTTTGGACTCCATTTCGATGACTTTTTAGTAGACTCCGTTGAGGGAAATATGTTTGTGGATTTACGTTCGTGAGCGAATTGTGATGTGGGCTTATACCAGCAACCCGATCGATCGAATAAGCGATAAAGACAACACATCGTAGAACTAAAAACGTGGAAAACAACTGTTTTGAACGTCTTTATCGTTCCCACTGCCTCTGCTTCTTCTTATTATAGGAAATGCTGAATCAAGCCGTTGCCAGATTAATTGGTGTGACGTAGACAACGCAATCGAACTTGTTGTTCTCATCGACCAAACACAATTCCACAAGACAGCGGAAATGCTTGAACAAGCAACGGCGGTAAATAAGATTAGTTCAATGGGGCGTGATGATGTGGGTCTATTTGGGCATCAATCGTCTGGATGTGGTGGACGGGCTGGACGTTTTATATAGGCTGGAGGTCGTGAAGGAGCTGCAGGTGGTGAAGGTTCTGTCGATTTTGCAAGGGTCAGATGTGGTGAACGGGCTGGACGTTTTAAATAGGCTGGAGGTCGTGAAGGAGCTGCAGGTGATGAAGGTTCTGTCGATTTTGCAAGAGCCAGAGGTGGTGAACGGGCTGGACGTTTTTAATAGGCTGGAGGTCGTCAAGGATGTTATACATGGTACATATTTGTATCGATTCCAAATTTTTAATGTCAGCTAAGCGACTTTGGAGCCGAATCATTAAAATTCGATG
The DNA here is from genome assembly GCA_028672205.1 of Proteocephalus fallax. Lineage (NCBI taxonomy): Eukaryota > Metazoa > Platyhelminthes > Cestoda > Proteocephalidea > Proteocephalidae > Proteocephalus > Proteocephalus fallax. The sequence goes on from JAPUBX010002409.1 coordinate 23,346, forward strand.
AATTTCAAACACAATTCGAGATCAATTGACGAACCATATTGATAAATCGCTAGATATTACATCAGACGCCAATTGAGTCAGACGACGAGTGTTTCCGAACGCGACCTTCTGCGCCAAAGTGAGTTAAATCCGGAACGCGGTAAGCTGACGACCGATTCAGGATGCACTCGTCTGTAGTGGCGTTAAACGCCCAGGGGTTCGTATTATTCTGTGTAATTGAGCAGAGGTGAAATCCGGTCTGTAGTTTTGCCAGACCGCAATCTGGTCAGCCTTCATAGTTGACCCTCCCCACTCCACGTAAACATAGATTGACAGAAAGGCATATAACCCCACACAGACCGTACCAATTCCGCCACTCCCAAATTAGATGGTCTTGTTTAAGTGACCCTGGGGGGTTATTGGGTGTCGGGTGGACGTGGAACATCTAGTCAGTGGGTCTGCCCCACCAACGGACTAGACGGGGTTGATTCATATCGGGCTGGAGCGGCCAGGAAAATTATTTATATTCCATCGCGCGGATCACTGCTGCCATGTGGGAGTCACTAGAGTCGTCTCTCGAGCAATGCAGGGTGAAAAATCCCCAAGAAACTTCATGAAACATGTATTCTAAGCTCAACTCATGCTACGGCGCATCCGGGAGGTGATGCTTCTCTAGAACCACCCTCCCACTTCCCCCCTAGCGGTCGAGGTGACAAACCAGTTTGGTGGGAACTCGCAAAAAACGCTGTTCCTAACACCAACAATAATGTTGAACCGACGCACAACAATGCATCGACGCACTGCATGACTAATTATCAGTAAACAATGTCTCCAAACGCAGCATCCTTCTACGTATTTAGTAGCATCAGATACCTGTTGACAACAAGCCAACGAACCCGATTTAGGGACCGAAAGAAACACTGGAAAGTTTAGGGCATGAGAGGCTGACGCGAATTACAAAACCCATAGACGCTAGGCCACACGCTCGGTGAGGTTAGTCCGAAAATATTCCTGGTAGTACCCTAAAGGTCACGTTATTGGTCAGACAACCATGCGAGCCGCATACTTCTTAATCAGCGAGAGATATACGTAATACACTGCGACCAACGCCATGGAAAAGCTGGAAATCCCCAAGTCTCCATGGGAAGAATGCATCCCATCCGAAGTGGACGACGCCAGCTTGCAGACAATTGTAGCCCTCTACACGCTCGATCTGGGAAAACAAAGAATGTCAAAGCCACTGGAGTACCTCTACCCCCCCCCTCCCCAGCGAATGGCGATACGACAGTGCGCTCCGATATAAAACCATCAGTCGTATCGACATAGCCGCGAAATTATTCTCCGCACTGTAGCGAAGTCGCTTTGCCTCGGTGAGAGACGGTCACATCCACCCACAACATGCAGGCATCCGTGGCCAGGATCTGTGGACCAGATCATCACTACAAGCACCAACAGCCAACCGTTTTTCATATACTTCCGGGCGGCATTTAACTCGGGCAGCAATGGAAACGAATGGCATGTTCGGAAAACCAAGGGAACCTACTGCTCAGCCACCCTATTGAGGTTTCGTGTCTACGGCGAAGAATTCGAAGAGTTTCCTCTGAACTCTGCCGTCCGACAAGGCTGCCCTCTATCGCCGGTGCTGTTCAACAACGTAGTGGACTGGGTAATGAAACAAACCCTAGCTGATTCCAAAGGCGTACAAGTGTCCACAAACCTTTCCATCGGCGACCGCGAGTTCACCGACGGTAGCGTTGTCCCGAGAGACACCCCAACTGCCCCACAAGCGGTACTAAGCCGAAAAGACGACCTAGCAACGGTAGTCGGGCTGGAGACAAACTCTTTGAAAACCAAAGTCTTTTAAACATGCCAGGAATTCCATTCCCATTGCCACTAAGTTTAGCGTCTAACACGTCGTTAACAGCTCAACCATCTCAACCTACGTCTGCCAAATCTGACTTCCGCGCGTCGAAGACACCATGAGATTGGAAGTATTCAATCAGTGGTGTCCAACAACGCAATATTGCGTCATTGTCAGACAAAGACGAGGAGGAGGAGGAGGAGGAGGTGGAAGAGGAGGAGGAGGAGCTGAGAAACAATTCAAAACGCCGTCGACTGCAGTGGCTCGGCCACGTTCTGCACAGCCCAGAGACAGAGCCTGGAACTTCTGAACGTCTACGTCGCGCACCGCTGGAAACACAACTGGATTCTCGCCTCGCCCCGGCTCACCGTGTGTGGGCGGCTACGATTCGAGACACCCATGAAGCCGGCTCATCCCCTGCAGAGGCTAGCTGCGTCAGGGAAGAACAAGGAGAGGCAGAATTGACCCTGGGTTCGACCCCCAGAATAATAATGCGGATACAGCGGCCTGGAGGCTGTCGGTGGTGACCGAAACCGGTTGCTGCATCATCCAGAATTCAATAACCATCTCGAGTTCCACGGGTGCCGGTTACTGAATCATACTTCACCTCGCTCCACGGTCGCTGAATAAGTTGGACCAGACGACAATGGGTAGGTCTAGAGCGGGAACCTGTTCCTTTTAAGTCACTTTTTTGTCTGTTCACGCAACTATCAGTGATATTTTTTCGGTTTGTCACAGTCAGCCACTGCGTAATTTTTATGTTTATTTCTCTGGAGGAAATGGATTTGTATTCGCGGTTTTGGCACGGTAGAAAAATCAAACATTTAATCTTCTGGTGTGTGTTCAAGTGTTTAGGTATTAACTTAATCAAATGTGCAATCACTGCCGCTGTGTGTGTTTGTCGACGAGCACATTGGTCTGCTAAACACACACTCGAATGCATGCACGCACACACACAGACTCATGATTATGTGATCATGTGGGTGCAATGGCTTTAGATTTAATCAATTAGTTGTGAATTTCGTAAAGCTTGGAGCAAGAGATGGAGGAGGAGGAGGAGGAGGAGGAGGAGGAGGAGGAGGAGGAGGAGGAGGAGGAGGAGGAGGAGGAGGAGGAGGAGGAGGAGGAGGAGGAGGAGTGAGGAGGAGGTGGAGGAGGATGGAGGAGGAGGAGGAGGAGGAGGAGGAGGAGGAGGAGGAGGAGGAGGACGGAGGAGGAGGAGTGAGGAGGAGGAGGAGGAGGAGGAGGAGGAGGAGGCAGGAGGAGCGATGAGGTTTCTCAGATCGCTCGATTAACCGAGACAGTCTGCTATGACACCGTAGTCGTGCATGACAGGCCATGGGGACTTGAGCCCTTGGTTTTGTATGAAGGACAAGACCACCGATCAGAAGAATCTCTTGTATCGGACTCATTAAATCGAGCTTCGTTTTCATTCGATCCAAGCAATTACGGATTCGCGTCAAAATACAAGAAGACCTCTTCTGAAAGTCATCACGTGTGACTTTAACTTCACCGCGTACATCGAACTCTCTTCCGTCTACCTCAACGGTCACATGTGACTGGAGTTCGTGCTTCAACGTTTCGGCGCGTTGTCTTACGCTGCGGAACGCCCGCGGTTTCGCCATGATATTCACGTCGTACATTGATTTAAATCTGTCACAGAGGTGATGTACAAGCACGTCGGTGAATAGCTCACCACCGCAGCCAACACCTTCGCTCTCCGAATATTCGTCATCCCATTGAATAACACCTTGACCAACCTTGTTGAAATACCGAATCGACAGATAGCTGCCACCGAGGCTGAATATTAAAAGGGGTTTCGGCGGTTCGATGGTGTTATGGAAACCATAAGCGAGAGCAGCTGCCACGGTGTCATCAATGAACTCTTCGATCTCCAGTCCGGCTTTCCAGGCTGCCAGTTGTAGATGTTGGCGTTCCACCCAATGAAAACAATCGGGAATCGAGATGACTGCTTTGATCGGTGACTTCTTGGCATGCAGCTCCCTTTTTGCAATTGTTACTCTTTCCTGCAGAAATGCAGCACACATGTCCATCGGTGACGACTTATATTTCCATATTTGCCATATTTCCAAGGAACTCATGAACTCACATGGGAAATTGTGCTCCTTTATCGTTGATACCGGGAGTGTGGAATCGCTCATTCCAATCAATGCATTGAAGAAGTTTTGTCCACGTCCATGCATACAGAAGACCGACCAGTCGATTATTGGTATCACTGATCATTCATTGGAAATAAATAATAATAATCATGGTAGTGGCTTCATTGAGGTCACGAGGACCAAAACTGTCAGCAGTAAAAAGAGGCGGTATAACAAGTATTACATATGAAAATTGTCTTTTAGTTCCTGTTTCACCTGTTCTGGTGAAACTAAAAATCGGGACAAATAAGGAATTACCGAATTGCGATATGCCGCCGTTCTTGTTGGTATTGAACGGTATAGTTTACGCATTGGTCGAAGAGATTAACATTCAGATAAACTTGAATAGAGGGGATGGGAGGGGTCACTTAAAATACGAGCAGCGATTAGTGAACAATTATTGAAGTGGCGTTGGACGATGATTTGTTGAATGGAGAAAATAGACAGACCACTAGAAAACGAGATTATTTTAAAAAGCCTATGAAGGGTTAAAAAGTCAGAACATTTAAGGCCGGGGAAAATTACTGGCGAGCAATATACAATAAGGGAAATTATACAGGCATGGACAAAGGTTCTCATATGGCTAGAGCTTAAACCAAGTCTCCTGAACCGGCGAACTAGGCAGCAAAGACGACGGCATTTACCAAAGACGGCATCCACATGATCACTCCATGATAACCGACTGTTAAAAATAACGCCGAGGAATTTCGATTTTGAGCTCGAAGCGAAATTATGGAGTGAAGGGATTTCGGGAGTTTCAACAGCGGCTGTCAGGGAAAATGTAATGGAGATGCATTTTGATGCATTCAGCAAAAGACCATTCTCCAAAGACCACTCGAGTACCTCAGTGACTGCTTGCCCGAGCTGTTGAGAATCACCATTCGTCTTGCATGCATGGCATAACGTCAAGTCATCCGCGTATTTTATAAGTGTCACGTCGTTAGGTGACCGAAGGCTAGACGTGTAATAGTTTTAAAGGAATGGAGATAGCACTGCGCCTTGTAGTACACCGCAGTTATTTGGCAAGGAGGTGGAGGCTTCATTACCGACTCTTATATGTTGACGTCGGTTAGAAAAATAGTTTTGAAGCCAATTAATCAACCATCCTTCAACGCCATCTTCACATAGTTGAGAAAGGATGCGGGAGCGTGAGATAGTGTTGAAAGCAGAGGAGAAGTCCAAGAAAACCCCCTTGACGGCTTTCGCTCCGGCATCAATTGAAGAGTGGAGGGTGTGCGAAGATGTAGCCACGGCGTCCAGAGTGCTTCTATTTGGTTTACAAGCCAACTGAAACGGGTAATCGGCAGTATTAAGCGTGTCATCCAATTTAGAGAGGAGGTGCTTCTCAATCACTTTCAACCACACGGATGAGTTGGCGATAGGTCTATATTTCACAGGTCCGGTGGAACCATTGGCCGTACACATGTACGTCGGTGAAGATCGCCAGATCCGGAGAAGTGTCTTGCGTCATTATCGTTAGTGTGTGCAAGCCCATGTGAGTGTACACTTGCTTTGGCTTCAGGCGACCTTGAGATCTCAAGGTGATTGGGTTTGCATAACGCCAGATCGAAGCAGTCGCGCCCTCCAAGCGACCGCCGAAAAGGCTGTGCAACTATGAACATTTATTCGTACATCTGGCACCCGAAATTCGGATCTCCACGTCATAGGCTTACGCATAGCCATTGATTGGCTCTCTACTTTGTGGAACGACCGATGGCTCACCTTTTCTTTAAAATTCGGAAGCCGTCGTCCAACTACGCCTACAAATAGGGTAGAGTTTATCAAGGGACTGGGAGTGGTGAAGGGGCTGAAAGAGTTGTGAATTAGATGGAGGTGGTGAAGGGGCTGGAGGTGGTGGAGTTGGTGAACGGCCTGGAGGAGTTGTAGGGGCTGGAGGAGGTGAACCAGATGGACGTAGTGAAGGTGGCGTTGAGGTTGGTGAAGGGGCTGGAGGAGTTGTAGGGGCTGGAGGAGGTGAACCAGATGGACGTTGTGAAGGAGATGAGGCGTTGAAGGTCTGGGGGTGGTGAAGGGGCTGGAGGAGTTGTAGGGGCTGGAGGAGGTGAACCAGATGGACGTTGTGAAGGAGATGAGGCGTTGAGGTGGTGAAGGGGCTGGAGGAGTTGTAGGGGCTGGAGGAGGTGAACCAGATGGACGTTGTGAAGTGAGGCTTGGAGGGTGGTGAAGGGGCTGGAGGAGTTGTAGGGGCTGGAGGAGGTGAACCAGATGGACGTTGTGAAGGAGATGAGGCGTTGAAGGTCTGGGGGTGGTGAAGGGGCTGGAGGAGTTGTAGGGGCTGGAGGAGGTGAACCAGATGGACGTTGTGAAGGAGGCTTGAGGTGGTGTGAAGGGGCTGGAGGAGTTGTAGGGGCTGGAGGAGGTGAACCAGATGGACGTTGTGAAGGGGCTTGAGGTGGTGAAGGGGCTGGAGGAGTTGTAGGGGCTGGAGGAGGTGAACCAGATGGACGTTGTGAAGGAGGCTTGAGGTGGTGAAGGGGCTGGAGGAGTTGTAGGGGCTGGAGGAGGTGAACCAGATGGACGTAGTGAAGGAGATGAGGCGTTGAAGGTCTGGGGGTGGTGAAGGGGGCTGGAGGAGTTGTAGGGGCTGGAGGAGGTGAACCAGATGGACGTTGTGAAGGAGATGAGGCGTTGAAGGTCTGGGGGTGGTGAAGGGGCTGGAGGAGTTGTAGGGGCTGGAGGAGGTGAACCAGATGGACGTTGTGAAGGAGATGAGGCGTTGAAGGTCTGGGGGTGGTGAAGGGGCTGGAGGAGTTGTAGGGGCTGGAGGAGGTGAACCAGATGGACGTTGTGAAGGAGATGAGGCGTTGAAGGTCTGGGGGTGGTGAAGGGGCTGGAGGAGTTGTAGGGGCTGGAGGAGGTGAACCAGATGGACGTTGTGAAGGAGATGAGGCGTTGAAGGTCTGGGGGTGGTGAAGGGGCTGGAGGAGTTGTAGGGGCTGGAGGAGGTGAAGGGGCTGGAGGAGTTGTTGGGGCTGGAGGAGTTGTAGGGGCTGGAGGAGGTGAACCAGATGGACGTTGTGAAGGAGATGAGGCGTTGAAGGTCTGGGGGTGGTGAAGGGGCTGGAGGAGTTGTAGGGGCTGGAGGAGGTGAAGGGGCTGGAGGAGTTGTTGGGGCTGGAGGAGTTGTAGGGGCTGGAGGAGGTGAAGGGGCTGGAGGAGTTGTTTGGGCTGGAGGAGTTGTAGGGGCTGGAGGAGGTGAAGGGGCTGGAGGAGTTGTTGGGGCTGGAGGAGTTGTAGGGGCTGGAGGAGGTGAACCAGATGGACGATGTGAAGGAAATGAGGCGTTGAAGGTCTGGGGGTGGTGAAGGGGCTGGACAAGTTGTAGGGGCTGGAGGAGGTGAAGGGGCTGGAGGAGTTGTTGGGGCTGGAGGAGTTGTAGGGGCTGGAGGAGGTGAACCAGATGGACGTAGTGAAGGAGATGAGGCGTTGAAGGTCTGGGGGTGGTGAAGGGGCTGGACAAGTTGTAGGGGCTGGAGGAGGTGAAGGGGCTGGAGGAGTTGTTGGGGCTGGAGGAGTTGTAGGGGCTGGAGGAGGTGAAGGGGCTGGAGGAGTTGTTGGGGCTGGAGGAGTTGTAGGGGCTGGAGGAGGTGAAGGGGCTGGAGGAGTTGTTGGGGCTGGAGGAGTTGTAGGGGCTGGAGGAGGTGAACCAGATGGACGTAGTGAAGGAGATGAGGCGTTGAAGGTCTGGGGGTGGTGAAGGGGCTGGACAAGTTGTAGGGGCTGGAGGAGGTGAAGGGGCTGGAGGAGTTGTTGGGGCTGGAGGAGTTGTAGGGGCTGGAGGAGGTGAACCAGATGGACGTAGTGAAGGAGATGAGGCGTTGAAGGTCTGGGGGTGGTGAAGGGGCTGGACAAGTTGTAGGGGCTGGAGGAGGTGAAGGGGCTGGAGGAGTTGTTGGGGCTGGAGGAGTTGTAGGGGCTGGATAAGGTGAAGGGGCTGGAGGAGTTGTTGGGGCTGGAGGAGGTGAAGGGGCTGGAGGAGTTGTTGGGGCTGGAGGAGTTGTAGGGGCTGGAGGAGGTGAAGGGGCTGGAGGAGTTGTTGGGGCTGGAGGAGTTGTAGGGGCTGGAGGAGGTGAAGGGGCTGGAGGAGTTGTTGGGGCTGGAGGAGTTGTAGGGGCTGGAGGAGGTGAAGGGGCTGGAGGAGTTGTTGGGGCTGGAGGAGTTGTAGGGGCTGGAGGAGGTGAACCAGATGGACGTAGTGAAGTAGATGAGGCGTTGAAGGTCTGGGGGTGGTGAAGGGGCTGGAGGAGTTGTAGGGGCTGGAGGAGGTGAACCAGATGGACGTAGTGAAGGAGATGAGGCGTTGAAGGTCTGGGGGTGGTGAAGGGGCTGGAGGAGTTGTAGGGGCTAGAAGAGGTGAAGGGGCTGGAGGAGTTGTAGGGGCTGGAGGAGGTGAACCAGATGGACGTAGTGAAGTAGATGAGGCGTTGAAGGTCTGGGGGTGGTGAAGGGGCTGGAGGAGTTGTAGGGGCTGGAGGAGGTGAACCAGATGGACGTAGTGAAGGAGATGAGGCGTTGAAGGTCTGGGGGTGGTGAAGGGGCTGGAGGAGTTGTAGGGGCTGGAGGAGGTGAACCAGATGGACGTTGTGAAGGAGATGAGGCGTTGAAGGTCTGGGGGTGGTGAAGGGGCTGGAGGAGTTGTAGGGGCTGGAGGAGGTGAACCAGATGGACGTAGTGAAGGAGATGAGGCGTTGAAGGTCTGGGGGTGGTGAAGGGGCTGGAGGAGTTGTAGGGGCTGGAGGAGGTGAACCAGATGGACGTAGTGAAGGAGATGAGGCGTTGAAGGTCTGGGGGTGGTGAAGGGGCTGGAGGAGTTGTAGGGGCTGGAGGAGGTGAACCAGATGGACGTTGTGAAGGAGATGAGGCGTTGAAGGTCTGGGGGTGGTGAAGGGGCTGGAGGAGTTGTAGGGGCTGGAGGAGGTGAACCAGATGGACGTAGTGAAGGAGATGAGGCGTTGAAGGTCTGGGGGTGGTGAAGGGGCTGGAGGAGTTGTAGGGGCTGGAGGAGGTGAAGGGGCTGGAGGAGTTGTTGGGGCTGGAGGAGTTGTAGGGGCGTGAGGAGGTGAACCAGATGGACGTTGTGAAGGGGCTTGAGGTGATGAAGGTCTGGGGGTGGTGAAGGGGCTGGAGGAGTTGTAGGGGCTGGAGGAGGTGAACCAGATGGACGTTGTGAAGGAGATGAGGCGTTGAAGGTCTGGGGGTGGTGAAGGGGCTGGAGGAGTTGTAGGGGCTGGAGGAGGTGAACCAGATGGACGTAGTGAAGGAGATGAGGCGTTGAAGGTCTGGGGGTGGTGAAGGGGCTGGAGGAGTTGTAGGGGCTGGAGGAGGTGAAGGGGCTGGAGGAGTTGTAGGGGCTGGAGGAGGTGAACCAGATGGACGTTGTGAAGGAGATGAGGCGTTGAAGGTCTGGGGGTGGTGAAGGGGCTGGAGGAGTTGTAGGGGCTGGAGGAGGTGAACCAGATGGACGTTGTGAAGGGGCTTGAGGTGATGAAGGTCTGGGGGTGGTGAAGGGGCTGGAGGAGTTGTAGGGGCTGGAGGAGGTGAACCAGATGGACGTTGTGAAGGAGATGAGGCGTTGAAGGTCTGGGGGTGGTGAAGGGGCTGGAGGAGTTGTAGGGGCTGGAGGAGGTGAACCAGATGGACGTTGTGAAGGGGCTTGAGGCGTTGAAGGTCTGGGGGTGGTGAAGGGGCTGGAGGAGTTGTAGGGGCTGGAGGAGGTGAACCAGATGGACGTTGTGAAGGGGCTTGAGGTGATGAAGGTCTGGGGGTGGTGAAGGGGCTGGAGGAGTTGTAGGGGCTGGAGGAGGTGAACCAGATGGACGTAGTGAAGGAGATGAGGCGTTGAAGGTCTGGGGGTGGTGAAGGGGCTGGAGGAGTTGTAGGGGCTGGAGGAGGTGAACCAGATGGACGTTGTGAAGGAGATGAGGCGTTGAAGGTCTGGGGGTGGTGAAGGGGCTGGAGGAGTTGTAGGGGCTGGAGGAGGTGAACCAGATGGACGTAGTGAAGGAGATGAGGCGTTGAAGGTCTGGGGGTGGTGAAGGGGTTGGAGGAGTTGTAGGGGCTGGAGGAGGTGAACCAGATGGACGTTGTGAAGGAGATGAGGCGTTGAAGGTCTGGGGGTGGTGAAGGGGCTGGAGGAGTTGTAGGGGCTGGAGGAGGTGAAGGGGCTGGAGGAGTTGTTGGGGCTGGAGGAGGTGAACCAGATGGACGTAGTGAAGGGGCTTGAGGTGATGAAGGTCTGGGGGTGGTGAAGGGGCTGGAGGAGTTGTAGGGGCTGGAGGAGGTGAACCAGATGGACGTTGTGAAATGGCTTGAGGTGATGAAGGTCTGGGGGTGGTGAAGGGGCTGGAGGAGTTGTAGGGGCTGGAGGAGGTGAACCAGATGGACGTTGTGAAGGGGCTTGAGGTGATGAAGGTCTGGGGGTGGTGAAGGGGCTGGAGGAGTTGTAGGGGCTGGAGGAGGTGAACCAGATGGACGTTGTGAAGGGGCTTGAGGTGATGAAGGTCTGGGGGTGGTGAAGGGGCTGGAGGAGTTGTAGGGGCTGGAGGAGGTGAACCAGATGGACGTTGTGAAGGGGCTTGAGGTGATGAAGGTCTGGGGGTGGTGAAGGGGCTGGAGGAGTTGTAGGGGCTGGAGGAGGTGAACCAGATGGACGTTGTGAAGGGGCTTGAGGTGATGAAGGTCTGGGGGTGGTGAAGGGGTTGGAGGAGTTGTAGGGGCTGGAGGAGGTGAACCAGATGGACGTAGTGAAGGAGATGAGGCGTTGAAGGTCTGGGGGTGGTGAAGGGGCTGGAGAAGTTGTAGGGACTGGATGTTTTTAACGGGCTGGACGTTGTTCGTGTAACGGGAGGGGCTTTCTGTAGTTTAAAACCTTGCGTTGAGCTCTTTATTTGACCCTCCATAGCCTCGGATTATATTCGATTATCAATGCACTCGTTTTTCCCTCTTCGCCTCTCCTATCTACCAAGTGACCCCTCCCAAAAGTTCAATCATTCGACCAATGGGATGGCTAGATATATTTTCCTCAAAAAACAGCTCCATATCGCAACTCGGTCAATTTGCCATGCATTATTGTTTCTTCTCTTTGTTGAAAGGTTTCGTCCTCGTTGCTTGAATGAACCCATGACCATTATTATTATTGACCTCTCCGAAACAAAGTATTCACAGTTGCTCGAGACGTCGCTTGAAAGGTTCCACCGGACAGCCAAAAAATCTGAAGAAGAGAAAACTTTCCATAACAGAAGTTCAGAGTATTCTGTTAATTTAAATTTGATACTGCAGAGTTTCTCAAGACCTCGGAACAAATTTTGAGCACAGAAAAGATAGACTGATTCGAAGCGCCGGAGTCCTCTTCATCAACGAAACCGGTAGTAGGCGCTTACGAACACGTCTATGAGTCCCTCATATCCATCGCAACTAGGTAAGCTTTGTTTAACGCCGTGTTCAGGCGTTTGAATCGCTCTATACTATGGAGTCTATAGCATAAGAAAATCGGGGCCCCGATATCGATTAAATTGTGTTCGTCCTCTTTGACATGTACTTACTCTAGGGAACACGAGATAGATCTTTTATTATTAAGCACGACTGTTTACGAATCGTCTCTTCTACGTTATGACGGGAATACAAACATTTCGGAGCTTCGCATTGGCTTGCGTAAGCCAATTGCGTTGTGATATCAAGGCCGACTGAAGCCAAAGCGAGTGTACACTCACATGGGCTTGCACACAGTAACGACAATGGCGCAAGAGAACTTGTCTCCAAATCTGGCGATCGGAATCGATTTTGGGACGTCTTTGTGCCGTTCATCTCACTTCCATAAAAACAACATCGTTATGCATCTCAATGCATTAAATCAACCGTCCACTCCAGCATACCTGGCATTTGACGAAGAGGGATAAGATAAAGGTCGGTGATGACGCCAATATTCATTGCGAGCATCCGTTAGATCCGACATTCAACGGTGTCAAACGACTACTGAGTCAAAAGACGAACGAAACTGACCTTGACAGTTTCGACTACGCCCTTCGAACAAAGTACGACTTGCTGAGTAAGACGAAGGTCATCAATTCTTCACCGACAGACATGTGTGCTGCATTTCTGCAGGAAAGAGTAACAATTGCAAAAAGGGAGCTGCATGCCAAGAAGTCACCGATCAAAGCAGTCATCTCGATTCCCGATTGTTTTTATTGGGTGGAACGCCAACATCTACAACTGGCAGCCTGGAAAGCCGGACTGGAGATCGAAGAGTTCATTGATGACACCGTGGCAGCTGCTCTCGCTTATGGTTTCCATAACACCATCGAACCGCCGAAACCCCTTTTAATATTCAGCCTCGGTGGCAGCTATCTGTCGATTCGGTATTTCAACAAGGTTGGTCAAGGTGTTATTGAATGGGATGACAAATATTCGGAGAGCGAAGGTGTTGGCTGCGGTGGTGAGCTATTCACCGACGTGCTTGTACGTCACCTCTGTGAGACATTTAAGTCAGTGTACGACGTGAATATCATGGCGAAACCGCGGGCGTTCCGCAGCGTAAGACAACGCGCCGAAACGTTGAAGCTCGAACTCCAGTCACATGTGACCGTTGAGGTAGACGGAAGCCAGTTCGATGTTAGCGGTGAAGTTAAAGTCACACGTGATGACTTTCAGGAGATGTCTTCTTGTATTTTGACGCGAATCCGTAATTGCTTGGATCGAATGAAAACGAAGCTCGATTCAATGAGTCCGATAAAAAAGATTCTTCTGATCGGTGGATCCAGCAGAATCTGTGAAGTTCGTGATCTCGTACAGAAAGCCTTCCCCCAGGCAAGGTTCGCCGAAGCCATAAACGCAGACGAGGCTGTTGTCTATGGTGCTGGATTGTGGGCATATTACATGAATCTGGGTGCTGTTATGCGGAGATCCAAAAGGAAAACAAATGAGATCGTTTTGGCCGACTATTTGCACCCTGATTCCAAAATTACGATAGATTTATGTCATTAAATAAATTAACCGTTATCAAACTTGTTTTTACCGCGTGTGTTTGGGAACTTTGAATTATTTGAAACAAGTGGTTTGTGCGCGCTTTGAAGGCATATGCTTCGGAAAGCAAACGTACTGGGCGAATTTGTTTTAAAGACTAGTTTTCGTCCAACGCGAACCTTGGCAAACTACTTGCTTGTTCTATCGTCATTTCAATTCATTTATCCCCAATTCTCCATCTCCTCCTCCTCCTCCATCTCTTGCTCCAAGCTTTACGAAATTCACAACTAATTGATTAAATCTAAAGCCATTGCACCCACATAATAACATAATCATGAGTCTGTGTGTGTGTATGTGTAGCCGACCAATGGGCGCTTGCTACCCGTCGACAAACACACACAGCGGCAGTGATTGCACATTTGATTAAGTTAAGACCTAAACACTTGAACGCACACCAGATGCGCGCCATACTGTTTTACCTCAATGGAAATAGCCATTTACTGATTCAGTGGTCATAGTTACATTACTTTTAATGCTGAACATTTTGGTCCTCGTGACCTTATGGTGGCCGTCTGAGTTCAACGAATACTTATAACCACTAAGCCTTTTTATGACATAGGCGTCTAAAAAGGGTAATCAAAGAGAACGCAAACCAAAGTATAATCAAGATTGTTTTCTTGATTTAATTATACAAAGGCACAACGTTAAGTCGGCGCTCGAGCGTTCGTGGGCGGAAATCGGTTCGTGTCTTAAAACAAAAGGGGGATTTTAAGGTCACTACATGGCTCCCCCTTAGACTCTTCGTCGACAGGGAAGAGATACAATAAGGATGGCTGGTGGGGACGCAGGTTAACCGACGGTAAATTTACGGGCAAAGTTTGTTAGATGCCGGGGTGTGCGGATGACTCGACCGCTTCGTGTACGGGAGGTCGTCAATGCGTCAGGCGGCTCCGGACTGATTCGGGCAGGGGCAACAGAAGATGACACAATAGAGTTTCCTGGGGGAATCGCGTCGTTCGGTTGGCCAGTCAGTTCGGGCGGATTGCGAATTGGAACAGTATTGAAAAAGGGTTCCTCGACGAAAGCATTCTTGAGTCGATCAATTGAAACCGTTTCATGGCGTCCATTCATGGATATTTTAAACGTTTTATCCGAACGAGAAAGTACCGGAAAAGGACCATCATATGGTGGTTCAAGAGGACGACGGACTCGATCACAACGGAGAAAAACGTGGGTGCTCTTTTGCAGTTGTGGGTCGACCTGGGAGCCTGACATCTGGGGTCTGGTTTCTTTAGGCCGAACGCTCCAAGCAAAACTGCGTAGCCTCTGAAGAACATCGGAGACAAACAGCGACGGCTCAGCTGCTCTTGGGTTAACAAACTCACCCGGTAAGCGGAGAGTTGCACCGTAGACCAATTCCGCCGGGCAGGAGTCGACGTCGGGTTTAAATTTCGCACGAATGCCAAGCAGGACGAGAGGCAAATTGTCTACCCAATGTTCTCGGTCATCCTGAGCCATGAGGGAGGACTTCAGTGTTCGATGGAGGCGCTCAACCATCCCATTAGCCGCGGGATGGTAAGAAGTTGTGCGGATTCGCTCGCATCCAAGAAATTAGCACATCTTTTGGAAAAGCGATGATTCGAATTGTGCCCCTCGGTCGGTTGTCAAACGACGCGGAGATCCGAAGCGCGCCACCCAGTTCTGCATGAAGGCGATAACGTCCACCTCCTCCTCCTTGTCTGCACAATGACGAAATATTGCGTTGTTGGACACCATTGATCGAATACTTCCAATCTCATGGTATCTTCGGCGAGCAGAAGTCAGATTTGGCAGACGTAGGTTGAGATGGTTGAGCTGTTAACGACGTGTTAGACGCGAAACTTAGTGGCAATGGGAATGGGGTTCCCGACATGTTTAAAAGACTTTGGCTTTCAAAGTGTTTGTCTCCAGCACGACTGCCGTTGCTAGGTCGTCTATTCGGCTTATTACCGCTTGTGGGGCAGTTGGGGTGTCTCTCGGGACAACGCTAACGTCGGTAAACTCGCGGTCGCCGATGGAAAGGTTTGTGGACACTTGTACGCCTTTGGAATCAGCTAGGGTTTGTTTCATTACCCAGTCCACTACGTTGTTGAACAGCACCGGCGATAGAGGGCAGCCTTGACGGACGGCAGAGTTCAGGGGAAACTCTTCGAATTCTTCGCCGTAGACACGAAACCTCAATAGGGTGGCCGAGCAGTAGGTTCCCTTGGTTTTCCAAACACGCTCTTCGTTTCCATTGCTGCCCGAGTTAAATGCCGCCCGGAAGTATATGAAAAACGGTTGGCTGTTGGGGCTTGTAGTGATGATCTGGTCCACGGATCCTCGGCCTGCATGTTGTGGGTGGATGTGACCGTCTCTCACCGAGGCAAAGCGACTTCGCTACAGTGCGGAGAATAATTTCGCGGCTGTGTCGATACGACTGATGGTTTTATATCGGAGCGCACTTTCGTATCGCCATTCGCAGGGGAGGGGGGGGGAAGAAGTACACCAGTGGCTTTGAAATTCTTTGTTTTCCCAGATCGAGCGAGTTGAATGCTACAATTGTCTGCAAGCTGGCGTCGTGCACTTCGGATGGGATGCATTCTTCCCATGGAGACTTGGGGATTTCCAGCTTTTCCATGGCGTTGGTCGCAGTGTATTACGTATATCTCTCGCTGATTAAGAAGTATGCGGCTCGGATGGTTGTCTGTTGATGTGTTGGACCAATAACGTGACCTTTAGGGTTCTACCAGGAATATTTGCGGACAAACCTCACCGAGCGTGTGGCCTAGCGTCTATGGGTTTTGTAATTTGCGTCAGCCTCTCATGCCCTAAACTTTCCAGTGTTTCATTCGGTCCCTAAATCGGGTTCGTTGGCTTGTTGTCAACAAGTAACTGACGCTACTAAATACGTAGAAGGATGCTGCGTTTGGAGACATTGTTTACTGATAATTAGTCATGCAGTGCGGCGATGCATTGCCGGGCATTACAGCATCTGACGTAGAGTTTTGTGCGTCGGTTCAACATGATTGTTGGGGTTAGGAATAGCGTTTGTTGCGAGTTCCCACCAAACTGGTTTGTCACCTCGACCGCTAGGGGGGAAGTGGGAGGGTGGTTCTAGAGAAGCATCACCTCCCGGATGCGCCGTAGCATGAGTTGAGCTTAGAATACATGTTTCATGAAGTTTCTTGGGGATTTTTCACCCTGCATTGCTCGAGAGACGACTCTAGTGACTCCCACAAGTTAGCAGTGATCCGCCCGATATGAATCAACTCCATCCTGTCCGTTGGTGGGGCAGACCCACTGACTAGATGTTCCACGTCTACCCGACACCCAATAACCCCCCAGGGTCACTTAAACAAGACCATCTAATTTGGGAGTGGCGGAATGGGTACGGTCTTTGTGGGATTAGTTGCCTTTCCGTCCATCTATGTTTACGTGGAGTGGGGAGGGTCAACTATGAAGGCTGCCCAGATTGCGGTCTGGCAAAACTACAGACCGGATTTCACCTCTGCTCAATTACACAGAATAATACGAACCCCTGGGCGTTTAACGGCACTACAGACGAGTGCATCCTGAATCGGTCGTGAGCTTCCGGATTTAACTCACTACCTGCTACTCCTTCACGACCTCCAGCCTGTTAACCACCTCTGGTATTTGCAAAATCGACAGAACCTTCACCACCTGCAGCTCCTTCACGACCTCAGCCTATTTAATACGTGCAGCCTGTTAACCACCTCTGGTATTTGCAAAATCGACAAAACCTTCACAACCTGCTACTCCTTCACGACCTCAGCCTATTTAAAACTTCCAGCCTGTTCACCACCTCCAGCCTCTTCAACACCCCAGCCCTTCACAACCTTCATCTGCTTAACAACGTCTAGCTGGTACACCTCTTCCAGCCTCTACAACTCCTCAAGACCGTTCACCACCGCCATCTCCTTCACAACGTCCAGCTGGTTCACCTCCTCCAGCGCTTACAACTTCTCCAGCCCCTTCACCACTCCCAGTCCCTTCACAACCTCCACCATATTTGTAGGCCTAGTTGTACGCAAGCTTCCGAATTTTTAGAAACGGTGATCCACAAAGTAGAGAGCCAATTAATGGCTATGACGTGGAGATCAGCATTTTTGCTGCCAGATGTACGAATAAATGTTCATAGTTGCACAGCCTTTTCGGCGGTCGCTTGGAGGGCGCGACTGCTTCGATCTGGCGTTATGCAAACCCAATCACCTTGAGATCTCAAGGTCGCCTAAAGCCAAAGCAAGTGTACACTCACATTGGCTTGCACACAGTAACGACAATGGCGCAAGACACATCTCAAGATCTTGCGATCGGAATCGATTTTGAGATTTCTGTGTGCCGTTCATCTCACTTCGATAAAAACCACATCGCTATGCATCTCAATGCATTTAATAAACTGTCCACTCCAGCATACCTGGCATTTGACGAAGAGGATAACATAAAGGTCGGTGATGGCGCCAATATTAATTGCGGGCATACGTTAGATACGACATTCAAACGACGAACGAAACTGACCTTGACAGTTTCGACAACGTCCTACGAACAAAGTACGACTTTCTGAGTAAGACAAACTTCATATATTCTTCACCGACGTACATGTGTACGGCCAATGGATCCGCCGGACCTGTGAAGTATAGACCTATCGCCAACTCATCTGTGTAGTTGAAAATGACTGAGAAGCACCTCCTCTCTGAATTATGATGACACGCTTAAAACTGTCGATGACCCGTTTCAGTTTGTTTACAAACCAAATAGAAGCACTCTAGACGCCGTGCTACGTTTTCGCACACACTCCACTCTTCACTTGATGCCGGAGCGAAAGCCGTCAAGGGGGTTTTCTTGGACTTCTCCTCTGCTTTCAACACTATCTCACGCTCCCGCATCCTTTCTCAACTATGTGAAGATGGCGTTGAAGGATGGTTGATTAATTGGCTTCAAAACTATTTTTCTAACCGACGTCAACATATAAGAGTCGGTAATGAAGCCTCCACCTCCTTGCCAAATAACTGCGGTGAACTACAAGGCGCAGTGCAATCTCCCTTCCTTTAAAACTATTACACGTCGAGCCTTCGGTCACCTAACGACGTGACACTAATAGAATACGAAGATGACTTGACGTTATGCCATGCATGCAAGACGAATGGTGATTCTCAACAGCTCAGCCAAGCAGTCACTGAGGTACTCGAGTGGTCTTCGGAGAATGGTCTTTTGCTGAATGCATCAAAATGCATCTCTATTACATTTTCCCTGACAGCCGCTGTTGAAACTCCCGAAATCCCTTCACTCCATAATTTCGCTTCGAGATCAAAATCGAAATTCCTCGGCGTTATTTTTAACAGTCGGTTATCATGAAGTGATCATGTGGATGCCGTCTTTGGTAAATGCCGTCGCCTTTGCTTCCTAGTTCGCCGGTTCATTAGACTTGGTTAAAGCTCTAGCTATATAATAATAATAATAATAATAATAATAATAATAATAATAATTTTTACGCTTTATTAAAGTCACAAAGACCAGAACTTTCAGCATTTTAATGTTTAACAGGAATGGAGGAAATAACAACGAGGTAATGGCGGCCATAGAAGGCCTTGTCCATAACGCGCGCGAGACAGTTTCCGCCACCCGGCCTCCAGGTTGCTAGATTACAAGCGCACGCCACTACGCACACCACTAAGAACCGTTGTCCATGCCTGTATAATTCCCCTTATTGTATATTGTTCGCCAGTAATTTTACCCGGCCTTAAATGTTCTGACTTGTTAACCCTTCATAGGCTTTTTAAAATAATCTCGTTTTCTAGTGGTCTGCCTATTTTCTCCATTCAAGAAATCATCGTTCAACGCCCCTTCAATAATTGTTCACTAATCGCTGCTCGTATTTTAAGTGACCCCTCCCATCCCCTCTATTCCAGTTTATCTGAATGTTAATCTCTTCGACCAATGCGTAGACTATACCGTTCAATACCAACAAGAACGTTGGCATATCGCAATTCGGTCATTCCTTATTTGTCCCGATTTTTAGTTTCACCGGAGCAGGTGAAACAGGAACTAAAAGACAATTTTCATATGTAATACTTGTTATACCGCCTCTTTTTACTGCTGAAAGTTTTTGTTCCTCGTGACCTCAATAAAGCCAACTGACAATTATTATTATTATTAGTCGGGTGGTTGCGCAAATACCAAGGTGCAAGAGACCCTCACAACTGCTGCAACGCCTGGAACCAAGACGTCAGGGAATCTATCATTCGGCACATATTCATCCAAATCTCCCTCCGGTCGTCAGAGCCTCCTTGGCAATTCTTATTGTGCTGTGTCTCTTTACTGGGTCGAGACGGCGATAACGTTGAAATTTGGTGGGTCCGGTGGTCTTTATATGGTGGACTATGTCGTGTGGTGGCTTCTGTCGTGTTCGGTTCAAGTTTTGGAGATCGGGAAATTGATCGAGAAGGGCCTTGTAGGGAGAGGGGACAGGAATGTGGGTGAGGTGGCGGATCGAGGTCGTTGCCGTGTATCCAGAGACTACCGCTGCCGTTGATTGGTCCACGAGTTTCTTTCGTCGGACGCTGACAGATAGGTCAAACGTGAAAAGGCAGTTTGCACCTAAGATCGCATGAGGGACATCAGCCACGATGAATGTGAAAGGGAAAATGCGCCCCAGTCCGAGGTCGAGACGAAGCGCACGCTGGCCGTAGGTTTTGATGTTACTTCGATTGGCAGCCTGGAGGACGAAATCTGTGTCAAGGTGTAAACTGTCAGACATCGAGGGGGGAATTACGCTCACGTCAGCGCCGGAGTCCACCATGAAGCGGCGACCGCGTACGACGTCCTTCACAAATAGAATGCGGCTGGGCGTGTACTTGCCATGTGGAGTGAAAGCCGCACTTACTGCCTAGCCTCTCCGTTTCCCGACCAAGAACATGGAGAACGGCAGCGCCTTGCTTTGGACCCGAACAGCTGATGAAACCAGCAGAGCGTGTCGTCTTGTTTGCTTGCGTTTGCGGCCATCGGTGACCTCCGTTGACGCTGCGAGCGGTCCTTGTTCTCCAGCAAGTTACGGATTTAGTGCCTCAAGTCTCGCAACCTTTGAACCTCGTCGTCAGTGAGTTTCACGGCGGCTACTGCTAGATGGCCAGGGTGAGCGTCAAAAATGCGGTCAGCGTACTCGCCAAACTCGACCAACGGCAGCGTGGGTGAGAGGGTTACCAAGGAGGCTCTGATGACCTCGGGGAGCTTTTGGGTGAATAGGTGCCGAATGATAGATTCGCTGACGTCTTGGTTCACCGATAAGGCTTCCAGAAGTTGCAACAGTTGCGAGGAGCTCTCGTCACCCCATTTCTCTTCAGTAAAGAGAGCATTGATATCGAAGACTGCTGAATAAGATATGTTTTTGGCGCTGTGTATGGGTTTTCTGCCGGCGGTAAAACGATAATATGACGTAACCGGGCAACCAGAACTTCCGTCAGTGACACAACGACGTGATGAAATTTCGTTTTTTAGGCGACAATTCCTTTCGCCGCACATTTTAATTCCACAAGCAAAAGTCATGCCTCTATGTCGCTCTTCCACGGAGGTGGAAGTTTAAGAGAGACGGCATATACGCCGGGAGATAGCTCAGTCGGGTCGCTCATCAGAAGAAAATCCAAAAACCAAATATGCTCGCCAATATGGTGGCCGTCTGAGTTCAACGGATACTTATAACAACTAAGCCTTGTTATGACATACGCGTCTAAAAAGGATTACGAATGAGAACGCAAAACAAATTATGATCAAGTTTGTTCTCTTGATTTAATAATAGGATTCGCAACTTTAAGTCGGCGATCGCGCGTTCGTGGGCGTTTCGGGTGTTAAAACAACAGGGGGCTTTTAAGGTCACTACAACCTCAATAAAGTAGGAGTAAGATTAACTTTCTGATTTTTATACCCTGCCAAAACCGCGAATCCAAATCAATTTCCTCCAGATAAATAAACATACAAATTACGCAGTGTTTGACTGTGACAAACCGAGGCTCATCTGTGTGGTGTATAAATCGCAATTAGATGACCCAGAATAAAGATGATTGTGGATTATGTTCAAAACGAATGAAAAATAAGGTCCGATCGTTGTCTCGAACTTCAATAGACTGGACAATAGCAATCTCGATAGCCAGTTTTGTCAAAACTCCTACTCCCTTATTTCAAGACCTCATTGGTTTTTTCGGTGAAATCTTAGATGCGTAATTAATTGATTAAATCTCCAACTATTGCGCCTATTTGAATCTCTGTGTGTGTATCAGAGCACCCATGCGGTATATGGGAGTAGTCGACCAGTACATACAACGGAAAATCTTGAATAAATAGATTCAGTCAAGGCTTTAACCCTTGGGAGTATTCACCTTAAGACGCTTTTTACTGATTCAATGGCTATGGTTGCAGGAATTTAAAACCCACAATGTTTCCTAAAGAAAACTCGAGTGCGAAATCGATATCCCGACTTCTAAAGTTATCAATTGATTGTGTGGTGGTTTTAATGGAACATTGCATCTAGAAAAACATGTTAAACTAGCAAAAAATTCGGTAGAAGCTATCAAGGGAGGGATTAACCGATTGCGAATGATTAGTTTTTGTATACATTTTGTTTGTTGTAAATTTAAATTTTTAAAGCCACTGAACTTTCACTTCCCATATAACGTATTAGTGGTTGGCCAAAGTATTAGTAATCAATTCACTGTTCATTCTCTTCTAATGGATTGCAAGGACGTCATTATGGAAATGCGCGCCCTTCGTCAAGACGAAACAATTCGTCAACTACGTCGACGATGTGGATTTGCAATAGCTAACGTACCTCAACGGATCAAAAAGAAAAATTCCCCGATTGCAAATGTTATTTCCGTGTAAGGTACGTCTTAATTCAGGTACTGTTTTCGGTATACTCATTCGCGAGAAACACTCCTGCGGTGTGTGTAACCAAATATCCCTACGCTGAACGACTAAAAACGAGATTAAATATAATAATCATGGTATTCGTTTTATTCGAGTCATAAAACTGTCAGCATTAAAATATACAACAAACAAAATTGAAACGGGGAATGGCGATTGTATAATTTAAATTAACACGAATACACGAAACGGCAACGAATTTAATTTACAGGAAAGGCGAATTGAACCTTGGAATTATATCGATTTTGGCGTAAAGGCCTCCATTAAGTTGACGCATCGGTAATTCATATTACGGAGAGATGCAATCACAGAGCCGATAGCCTTGTGCCTTTAATGGTCATATTTATGGCCTGATGCTGAGCGGTTAGCAACCTCTCTTAGTTGGTGAGGGACCTGGGTTATATTCCTAGGTCAATACACCACAGGCGAACGAGCTGAGACGCCACCAGTTAAAAAAATCCCGATAATCTTATGGCAAACCCCAATGAAGACGGTTTATCCTCTATGACGACATTTGTTATTATGGTCAGCATGGAATTTCAAATACTGTCTTCCTACTTACTATCCGTGAACGACGGGTGTAACTAGATAACGAATACCGTCATTGTTAACGGATTGGTTCACTTCCGCTTTGTTCACTTGACATAATTTTGGCTTTTCGGGGTGAATAAATGCATATTTTAGTCGATCGAGAAAGAGCTTTTGGACCTTGGCAATTCCTTTTGCAACTCAAATACAATCAACTTTCCAATCACGTGTTTTATTTTACTGAAGACCATAAAATGTGATTTTATATCATAGTATAACATCAATTAGGACCTGTAGACGCCTAACGGTTTTTTAAACATTGTATACATATTGTTTAACTTTTGACTGACCCACCCGCGTTTATTGTGCTCTAAATTCCATTGTCGTCTGGGCTTTATTTAATTGCATTTTAACTGGGCATATAATGGCAGCTATTCCTAGGTTTGGCGTATCTAATAGATATTGTAAGTTTTATTTCGGCCATTTTACACTTTTTTTAGGCGAGAACGATGAATCTTCAGCGAAAAATACCAATCGTTTTTTCGCATCAGGTGATGGCGCTCTAACAAATCCAAATAGGACCGAAGAGAAAATGAATCGTCCAGCTAAAATTGGTTCGCAAGTATGCTTTTATTCGTACTGTATGATTTAAATCAATGTCTGTTCTTGTCAACAAACGTGTTACGTTGTTTGCCTAGTATGGCAGTTACGTTACACAAAATGGCGCTGAGAACACGTTTTTCGCTCCGTAGTTCATAAAGTTCCCAATATATTTATGTAATAATATTGTTCTCAAATTAGAAGATACTGTGTGTATCGTCTACTTTGTTTTGCGTCTTCTTAAAAGCAATATCAATCTCTGTTAATGTATAGTGAGTAATAGTATTGTGAGAACTCGCCTGTCTTCTTGAATGGCTATATTCCCAATTTATTGGGGGTGGATTTCCAGCTATCTTCATTGCTACTTGCGATGACAATGCGGCTTTGTTTCGACATGTTGTCCCGTTAATGTACAATCGGCTAATGACGCTCAAGTAGCATGTTTGCTTTGTTACTTGTTTTCTGTGGCGTATTGACTCACTGGAGTTTTTTTCTTGGGAAGTAATTGCAATCGGGTTCTCGGCGAGATTCGTCTATTTGACTTGTGTGTCCACCATCCCACCCTCGACCTACTCAACTGCGTTGTGTGTGTATTTGTCTACCACTTGGGACTCGAATTTGCATAACAACACGCTTCCGATTGGCTCTATGCAAATTCATCGCAATACTACCACCACCACTGTCACTCATTCCGCACTCAAGCGATGCACCGCAAGGGTAGACCTTTTCGCAGCCTCCTTCCGAACCTCCTCCAACGCCTCCGATCCGCTGGACATTCGGTCTCCTCCCGGGCGTCTATGGTCAGCGGCGGTGATGGAGGGAGGTCGTCTACCACATACACTGGCGACACCATGAGCATGCTCTCCATGCCCGCTTCCTATTCCGGTGGCTACTACGACACTGTGCAGTCCGAGACGGAGTCTGTGCTGACTGTTTCCGATATAGATAACCACCGAAGCCAGCAGCGTGAGCGCCTGTGGTCTCAGTCCGCCTCGGTGGAGTACGCCAACATCGGGCTATCAGAAGACAGGGGGTCTGCGTATTTGGAGGGCCCCACACCCACGAATTCACTCACGCCAAGGTCTTCACCAATCGCTGGAAGACAGTTATTTGAGGCTGAGGTGTCTAAGGTTGCGCGAATAGAATCCATGCGAGACACCCATAGACGCATGAAAACGGTGACACAGGTCCTAACGAAGTTAATCATGGAGGTCTCGTTTGACGAGGTAGGTGCGGCGTGTTTGCGTTTTTATTTGGATGTTTTATTTTCATCTTAGACTGACGAGGACTCCAAGCTGGGATTCGCCAACATTCCGGATCAGATGCACCGAAAAGCGGTGAAGAAGGGCTTCAACTTTACCGTCATGATTGCCGGTAAGAGGAATTAAAAAAACAGCCGCTTTTGGTGATTCATGTCGGTGGGTCTGGGCTTCCAGATCTGCGAATTTCACGCTTTTGGACCTTTCCTGGCCTTTTCTATTTCACACGGGTCGAACCCAGGTCCCTCAGCAACAGAACTAGGATGCTGGCCGCGACACCATCTGGTCATCTACGATATTCTCCCGTAGAGACGGGCACGATAATGGCGTCTTCTCCTTTGTCCAACTCGCAACAAACTATCCAATCTCCACGTCCCCGCTTCCTGCTCTAATTCGCGCAAACGTGCATTTAGTAGGGGAGAAGGCTCTAGCTAGTTGTTTTCTAAATTCCGTTTCGGTTTGTCTGTTTAGGTGAATCGGGGTTGGGGAAGTCGACCCTGGTCAACAGTCTCTTCCTGCAGGATCTCTACAAGGACCGGGAGGCAGCCACCGTTCGTCAGGGCGCCGCGGCCACCACCACCACCATCGAGAAGCGCCAGATTGAGTTGGACGAACGCGGCGTCAAGTTGCGTCTCACAATCGTCGATACGCCCGGCTTCAACGACGCCGTCAATGCCGAGGACTGGTGCGTGTGTATGTGTAGGGGGCTTGGATCTGTGTCTAAAATAGCCGTGCTACGGGACTGATTGGCGGTTTAACGGGAGCCGGGCCCGGAGCTGCCTCACCCGGCGTATCCAGCGACTGCCGGTAGACAACTGCATCATCTATATTTCGGTCATCCTGAGTTCCACGTGTAGCCATTGGGTTGCTTGATACAGCTATGGACACCCCTACATCCTCTTCGGGAGGGCACTGCATGGGACGCCACCCCCTACAGTACAACTATTCCCAAGAGTAGTCTTCGTGGGAATGCTTCCATGAAGCAGCCGGCTAATCCTTCTCTGTTAGCAGGAGAGGAGATAGACGCGGGAAAATAGGAATCTCTGGGTTGGCTCGTCCTTCGAAGGTCAAGCCCATGATCCCTGGTGACTCGTCTTAACGTCACCCCATCGTCTCTCTTTCTCCTTCTTCAGCTGGAAGCCCATCGAAGAATACATCGACGGAACCTTTGAGCAGTACTTCAAAGACGAGTGTGGACTGAACCGAAAAAATATCCAAGACAATCGAGTCCACTGTTGCCTTTATTTCATTTCACCCTATGGCCATGGGTGAGTGGACGAAATTTGTTGGTTTATTACTATCACGCGAGACTAGACACGGCCGCCATAGGGCTCATTCTAGCCTACAGGGTAGAGACATTCTCGGTTGGGAACCGAGCCAACCATGCAGTGCTCGCGTGGGAACCAATATTGCATAGACTGACCCGTCACTGCCGTCATTGCCGTGGACGCCTCCTGCAACGACAGCTGACGCCGAGGCGAAGGACGACTTCTACGGCTAATTACTGGACGCAGTCCATCGAGTCTCCAGGCGCGACTCTTTGCCGAGGACTTAAACGCCCGCCAACGCGATATATCCTAGGAAATTTCGGCCTCGGGCAGTCTCGTCGTCGTTTCCATGGTTGGCGCAGTCGACAACAGAAATCGTTGATCGGCACCATCAAAGCCGTCGTGGAGCGCCCTGAAAACAGAACTGCGTCACAATCCGTTCTGGCCTGGCTTCCGATCGTCGAAGATACCAGAAGTAATGAGACGAATCAACGGAAAAATAGTCCGTCGCAGTTGGGACTCAATTTTCGTGTTCCCGATGTTGAGATTCTTTTTGAAGATCCATTTTTCCAGGAAGACGGAAGCTGGTTAAATTGCTCGGGCCGCAACTCACCCGGGTTGACGAGGGTCGCGGAAAGGCTTATTTGGTGTAGTGGGGGGGGGTGGGTGGGTGTTATGTGGCATAACGGGAATTCGATTGCGTAGGGATTAGCATCCTTGCTATATTGGTGATTGTCAGGTGGTCAGGCCACCTCCAGTGGCACTGGGAAACGGCATGACAATCCCCCCCCCATGAAGCCGGTTTATCCTTTAGAATGAGATGTTCATAAATACTTGTACTATTCACAAATTTGGAGCCTGCGGTCTTCTCTGGTTTCCTCTAGGCTGCGTCAAGTGGACGTCGAGTTCATGCGACGTCTCCAAAGCAAGGTCAACATCATCCCGGTGATCGCGAAGGCGGACAGTCTCACGACCTCGGAACTGCGTACTCTGAAAGACCACATAATGGCTGATCTGGATCGATTCAAGATCGATATCTATCGATTGCCTGAGTGCGATTCTGACGAGGAAGATGAGATCAAGCGACTGGATAAGGAGATCAAGGTGGGTGATTTATTAAAACAAAATGATGAGACTTGTCTTCTTGAAT
>JAPUBX010002411.1:0-210975 GCA_028672205.1 Proteocephalus fallax
GTCATAGTCGAATAAAATAACCCAATGGGTTTGCTATCATCGCGTCTGCCTGAACAAATGTTTCATTTAGTGGGGTTTTGTGTTGCTGCGGCGTCTCTATGAGACTCTTGGTCACTCCTTGAAGTTGACTTGCCCTGACAAAGTTGAGTCCAAACTCCAAAGTACCTTGCTACTAAAATCGTCGAACCGATAACCTGTGCGTCGAAGCAGATAATTAATCGTTGTGTGGTGCTCAGATCGGGGTCGAATTTCCTTTTCCACACTACCTATCAGCTAACCTCACACGTCGATGATGACGCGAGAATACGAAAAGCATTTCATTGGGCGATGGATTATGCTGGGAGTGTTGTTCCTCGTTACCTCAATAATAACTATTACTCGTTAGTCGCTTTCCACAATTGGGACTTTGGATAACATTTCGCATAATGAGAATGTTCCCCGAAGATTGGAAATGCGAGCAGCAACTGATTAACCACAGGAGGCTATAAATGTGCCTCGGATTGGATGTTGCGAGTAAGCGTTGGCTGGTTCACGAATCTACGTCGAGAAGGGAAGGTGGGAATAATTCGCGAGACATCTCGCAGCGAAAATATTTCAGAACCGCTGATGGTTACCTGCGCGGTCAACCTGAAGAGGAGCGGTCACCCAGACATTCCAGGTTGCTGGATAACATGCACACGCCACTACGCTCATCTTAATTAGGACTTCTCACGAATAGGTCGAGGATGATATCCGCTGAGACGCTTGTCGGGTAAGACGGGGCGTTACAGTGACATCAGTAAAGCCGAGAGCCGGTTTACCTCGTGTAAGAGAAGTTATAAATATATATATATATGTAAATGTATAGTGCTTGTTGTTGTTGTTGTTTTCGTCGTCGTCCTGAAAGCCAAATCTGACCAAAACCATTTAAGAACACGACTGGGAGGGGCGTCATAGACAATAAACAAGGTCATGAAGAAGACCGTTCGGGGGCTGGGCAGGCGGAAAGGGAGACAAATAATAATAATAATAATAATAATAACCCTATGTACACAGACACGCGAAAAACAAGGCATTCACACCGACTCGTCCATGGGCTCTGCATCCAAAGACGGCAGTGTCACCCTCGCCGCCTCCGCTGTTCTGAGACGCAGAGCCTCGGCATCCACCGCCGCCGCCGCTGCCTCCTCCTCCTCCTCGGCTGAAATCTCCGGGATGGGCTCGCTCTCATGGTCACTACCTTGGGCTTCCTCCGCGGCGTCTCCTTGGTCCGCAGACGCGTCTTCTTCTTCCTCAAGCAACCCGCAAGCCTCGGCATCGTCGCAGTTGTCTTCGTTGTCTGTCTCGTGTTCGTAGTCAGAGTCTGTGGTTGCGGACTGAAGAACCAATGGGTCTGTACATTGGAAGGATTCTCTGAAAACGAGGGTGGCTGTATTAAACACACATGGTAAGTATAAGGTAAATAATATAGCAACCTTACTTTTTGTGGTTGTCAGAGTGGTCGCCAAGTGGCATTTTACCAAATTCATAAGCACATGGTAAATAACCACCAAGGCACGTGTGTACATCGACCCTTGGTTATTATATTGGAAGATGAGTCATTATGGACCCAAGTGGCGCCCAATCTAAATTAGTTTCCCACTGAATGCTCATTGTTACTTACCCTGCCGCCATTTGACCTCTCAGAAACTGCATAATTGCGCCAAAGTGTTCAGAATCGGATTCAGTCCCTTGCGATGCAACCGAGGCCAGCAATGACATGAGCGTAGCCTCATCCAGGCCACCCAGAGGATGAAGGTGGCCAGGGGTTCCGGTGGATCGAAGCAGGGGGTGGGGGGACCGCGAGGCGCGCCACTGCCTGTTCCACCGCTGCGAGAGGCACCAGCTGTCGAGCCACCGCGAAGTCGAGGAGGGCGCGATAGACGAAAATGTATTGGGCGGAAACCTGGACGCAGCCGGAGCGCTGGGACCGGATGCGTGCTACCGTCAGGGGGACATTCACCCGCCCCAGTTCGAGAAGCTGTTTCGTGCTGATGTCCAGGGCAATAAAGGTACCTGGATGCAAGGTGACATTTAATAATAATACTAATCAGCATGCCACGTCGATGTGTCGGCAGTGGTACTACTGTGAATGATGTCAAGTTATCCCCAACATGTTTGGCGCGCGTTTTGGATAGGGCTGCCTTTCAATGGCCGCCATTATCCGTTTGCCAAACTTTATATACTTCGTGGGTTAAATTGGCCTTTCTTGCAAATTTACCTTGATGTTACTTCTTTTATTCTTCTTAAATTATTCTGCATTTTCTACGTATAATCGTTACGTCCTGTAACATGTTTGTTTATTGTAAATTTTAATGCTGAAAGTTTTGGTCCTCGTGACCTTAATAAAGCGAATATTATTATTATTATTATTTGCCTAACCGTTTAAATCACACACTACTGACGCGTATTAAGTAATACGGTTGTCGACCAGACTCACCGGTTCTGCCGATACCGGCACTGCAATGTACAACGATTGGGGGCGGAGGCACGGGACAGTCGAATGGCGTCGCGTAATCCAACTCGCCGCGGCTAATTGTGGAGGCGTAGTCTGTCTGGACCGTGTGAATCAACTCCAGGAGGGCGGAGCTGTCCTCGGGCACGCCGTGATCGGGCCACGAATGGAAGGCGTAGTGGTTGACCACACGGCTCTGTGGGGACTATAACAACAACAACAACGCATCAACTAATGCTCTAATCTCTTTGGGGTGCTGGGTATTCATGCACTCAACTCTTTCGGGACAGAAAAGCCCACGGAAAGCTAGCCAGAGGAACAAGAACGCATTGGCAAACAACGCCACCACGGATGCTAATTTAAGAGCCACATGTTTGCGGCTTATATGAATAAAAAGCACCCGGCGAGGAATTCCAAACACGCATTGGTCCACGTGACATTAATAAAGCAATCAGGCCAAGCGATGCGAGGAGGGGGCAGAACAGCCACCAATATCAACCATTAACTGTGGTGGCGGCTAATTGGGCGGGATTTTGGGGTAGAGTATTATAATTCACAGTACTGAGTCCCATCAACCAAACTGGAAACAACCAAACCAAACGAGAGTACGTTTGATTTTTAGTTGAATTCTTCCGCACCTTGACATCCCTGAGGCGTAGCTGTGTCCTGGTGTAGTCTTCGCCGTGGATAGAGCTCAACTGAGTGACCTCGAAGACGAGCTTGTTGGAGTTGCAGACCTCGCTGGCCGACCGGCGCGCCAACAGGCTGAGCGCCTTCTTCTTCTTCCCACCGCCGCCGCCACCGGGCATGGCGGTGGTGATGACGCCGCCGAGGCCCCCACCATGCCCGGTGGCAGGCTGGATGGCGGTGAAGCGCAGGGTCTGGCCTTGGACGGTCGGCCAGTACTGGAAACACTTGCAACGCTGCGACTCCACGCACCTACGGGCAAAACGGGTATTTTAAGGTGGAGAACTGGGTGGGTGACAACTGGTGGGCAAACAATCCACTGAAGGCGGCTGTTGTAAGCGATGCGCGACAAAAATAATCGGGTTAAGGCCAAGCGGTGGGGTGCACGTGTAGATAGTTCGTCCCAATGTGTGTCATCACTATACCCGGAAGCGGTGACAATAATAGTGAGCTGTCTTTTGAAAAAAAAAAAAAAGTACCTGGAATAGGCACGATTCGTACCAGTCAATGCACTTTGACCTTGGGGAAAGGGGTACCAGAGAAGCGTCACAATCGTTGGTGAATCGGGTTGATCTAGGATGAGTGGTTCTGTAGCGTGAACAGCAGCTTACCCCCTGACCCACAACGTCTCAAACCCGGTGTGGCTCCTACTAAATCATCTGTGATGAAGAGAATGAGGATGCTGATCGCTACACCACTGAGCCCACAAGGCCCACGGAGAGAGGCACCGAATAACAACAACGCCCCCATAGAGAACGACGCCTGCAGTCCTGGCTCACTCACAACGGACCGGTTGAGAAATATACCAAATGCGCGTTCCACACTAGCAAGCCATGAGAGAGAAGAAGGCTCTCGACCAATTTCAAGTTTCCGCGCCGGTCAAAAGTTAAATTACTTAGCGCGCGCAGTTCGAATAAGCCCCACACACTGCCCGGCGAGTGACTCACCCCGGCGTTGGAAATGAGTGATGTTCATAATAAAATCCGGAGGAGGAGGCTGGGTGGGGTTAGGGGGGACCTAGAGACGAACCTAGGCACGCACAACATACCCAGCGCGGAGGGCAAACATTTAAGGTCAGTTTATCGGAAGGAGACGAGACGGTTTATTAGAGGTCAGTCCCAAAAGGCGTCTAAGAGGATGGATGGTAAACTGGTAGTTGACAGCAATAAATATACACAGTTGTGTAGTAATCAGTGGTTTTTTTTGGCCTAAACCTCCCATCTGCCCACCAGCTGTGGGGATAGAACACGTGGGCATGTGGCGCGGATTTCGAGGGGAAATGCTGCCGTCGTCGTCGTCAAAAAACAACAAGAAGGAAATAACCAGCTTAAAGTGCAACATAAGTATCTGCAAAGGTGCCAGTCGTTGGATGTACAGAGAAAAAGACGCCATCTTTCTCTGCATGCAGCTGGGTGCCGTGACAATACAACCCCAAAGAAGGGCTGCCGTGGGGGGGGGGGTTGCGTGTTAGACGGGAAAGGGACGGGCACGGCCAAGGTTTGAGTCGTACATCTTCGGCGGGCACTTACCGAGTGATCATGACAATTGCCGGAACATTGTACGTCCACATCATACACCAGAAATCGCCAGCCGTCTCTTGAAGGGGTCCTGAAACGATCAAAAATAACCCTGAAGGAACGCCTACAATGCATCGGTCCAAACCAACACAACCCACGTGAGCGCGCTTTGTTCCTAACCCCACCCCCCTGCCCCTAGGCGACCTTGTTTTCGGATAGAAGAGATAGCGGCATTGGGCGACCTCGAACTAGGCCAACCAAATGTCTAGTTCCATGGTGGAACAGAACTGGGCCGGTCCCAGTCCACCCAACGAACGACAGGGAGTCGTTTGAGAAGAAGAAGGTAGAACGACGTGGTCCACTGCAGTGGAGGATCCAAATTGAACGACCACAAAGACGGTTCTATCCGAAAAGTGTTCATCGATCAAAATCCGGGTGGCGCTGCGGACGTAACGTCAGTACCCCAGCCGAAAGATTCATCGTGTCCTTCATACCAGTTCGTCGTAGCGTAGAAGGTAGTCCAACACACGGACACTTTAAAAAACTGCAATCTCGACTAAACCGAGTAGAATGGCAGTGTAAGCCATAATGGGGGAATGTGAAATGGACAAATAGGCATACCGACTTCAAGCTAGCCCCCCCCTACACAACCATTTCCGCTAAAGTTCCGGACTAGAATGACAAGGTTGCTTGATTGGGCTGAAAAAAAATTACATACTTGTACAAAAGCACACATTCTAATAATCGGGCTATAATAACGAACTGGCGTTCACCACGTGTCTGACGTGTTGCTTAACCCAACGCGCAAGTCGTCCTCGGGTCGCTGCTCGAGATAAACGACAACGGCTGCCCCGAAGCCATTTCAGCGCTAGTTGAATAAAACAGCGACCCACTGCGTGTCCGTTACCGGAACATCACCAACATAGCGAGGGTGTTGACCGCTACAGGCTCGTGGGGCGTAACCCGTAAGCCCCAGGGTGGACCAAATCTACGGCCACATGCAGCGATCAGAAAGACTCCCTGGTGCCGTCTTGCAGGACGCGTATTTGATTGTGCAAAGGTCGAGGATGTCAAGCGAACGGGTGGGGGTTGGGCGGCACGCCAGTATCCATCGCAAAGATTCTTCATGGCAGCGTCATCCATGAAGCCGGCTCGTCCTCCAGTAGGAGATAACCAGATAAGAACAGACAAGCCCCACTACTCCAAGGGGTCTCGTCTACAAGCATGTCTCACCCTGAGTGCAAACGAAGGCGTTCCTCTGGCGATAGCTGTCCACCCAGTTGGCATGAATGTAGATTGGCGCCAGGGTGGTACCCGAAGCAGCAGCCGTAGCAGCTGCCGATGTTTTAGTGGACGCTGATTTGGAGGAACCTTGTTGCTGGAGGTGGTGAGGCGGGTGAGATCGCAATAGGACGCGGCTGTGTTCGAGACAAGTTACGTCAACGTAGCGGTTTCTGGAGGAATTGCACGGTCGTCTTTGTGGGGGGGGGTAAACAGAGCAAGAAAACAGACGGTGACAAACATAAGGCTTCTTGATACGTCTTCGACGAGGTAATCGGACAATTCCGCGAAGTGGAAAAAATAATGTATCCCTTCGTTTGCAAGCCCTCTTAGCCCCTATTAAGCCCACGCGTACCAAAGGGTATTACACATGGACGCCCGATAAAAAAAGCATTACCAAATTGCGACACACACCCGCTCTTGTAGCCATTAAGTGGCACTGCCTTCCCATAGTTCAAGAGAATTCGGGATGGGCGATCCAGCACCAATGAGCATGGGATGGGAAGTAAGGAGTTGCCATGTGGGGTGGGACAAACAATTTTCAAACCAGCACATCATATGAATCCCCTGATTTTCTGTTGTCAAGGGCCCATCAAAATTAACTGTGGCGGTAAACAAAGAGAAGGATAGAAAGCCGCAAATACGTGTCCCCATGCACAGTCAGGGGCGTCAATACGATCTTGCAAAGGCATGTCAGACATTTTACAGTTAGGAAGCTGACGGAGTTGCTGGAATGTGCCGGAGGCAGCGCCAGCAATACCAACAGGCCCCTCTCTCGGCGCCCAGATGCGAAGAGATAAAGAAGCGAAGAGCAGTCAGGCGGGTAAAACGGAAGGCGAGAGCATAACACACTCACCGGAAGGCGGTACAGGGATCGTGGGTTTTGATGCTGCACACGGCGCTATACTCCTCGGTAAGGCCACCCACCCCCATCTCTGTTATGTGATCCACCAACTGAGACATGTTCATCCACAGACCCTCCAAATCCAGAGGTGAAGACGCTGCACTGCCACCACTTTCATCGTCGTCGTCTTCATGAAATTCATTAAATGCTAGGCTATCATCGTCATCCTCCTCCTCTCCATCACTTTCGGATTTACGAGTATATTCACAGGGAGGAGAGGCGGGGTGGGGTTGAGGAACGTCGGGGCAGGAGGTCGAGTTGGCGGAGGGATGAGGGGGGACTTTTGGGGAGTCGCTGGGCTCCTGATGGTCCACGGGGTCGCCGTCGGTAGCCGTAACAGCCCGGACTGGGTGGCTAAGCGGACCGAGGTGGATTGAAGGACCGGTGGGGCGATTAAGCACCCACGAGGGAATCAAATCTGTCGAACGGACAAAAACGTGTCCCGTTATAATGCGCATTGGATCGAAGGCCCCCCAGGGGCTACGCGGGGGTACAAAAAGGCGTTGAAAATGAGGTAGCATCAGCACCATCACTGCTGGCGAGAGTGCGTCCAGAAGGGGCTGCAAGCCCCTTCGGTCGCTGTTCGTTTCTGTCTCGAATGGCCCAAACCACACGTTTACGCTTTTCTGTTAGTGGTGGGATGACGTGCGCGGGGGAGACTGTCGGTCTGACTACGTGGATATTTTCTCATAGATTACAAACCATTAAATTCCCCCGGAGAGGGGGTGGACAGAGTGATTAAGATCATCCAATAGCAAGGGAGGAGTATAATCCGACCATTTTACTGGTCATATTCCTGGTAGATTTGGCGCAAAACCAATACTCAAAAAGGCGCCAGTCAGAGATGTTAACCAAGTGAAATAATAATGAATTATTTTGCTCGCACGTCCTCTCACTCAAATTGTAATTTGTATAAACGCGTTAGACGTTTTAAAATAGACGGGTCGGACAATGGGCGAATGAAGGGCGCTATGTACAACGCTTCCTTGCCGTTTACTTACAGTTTGATATTCTCTCAAACCACGTCGATATATCCTTATATACATATCTCCGGATAATGAATAGAAAAAAAGATGTTCGCTTTCTGCGCAATGTGGGGTGTGGTGAGTCAGAGTAGAAGGGATCTTGCCTGGTGACGGGAGGATTTGGCAACTACTGGACGGCGAAGGCGACGCCACGCCCTCGTGTTTGTAGCGCTTCTCCTTTCTGATAGTATTACTGCTGCCCGTACTGCTGCCTCCGGCGCTTTGAACCTCCTCTTCCGCGGCTGCTGCCGCTCCATCGACCCGGGAGGCCGAGTTGAACTCGTCGGGGGAGGCCAAGGGGGCTGCCGACGCCCCGTTGGCCGCGTGGGCGCAACAGCCGCCGCCGCCGCCACCACCACGGGGCTCCTTGCTCAGGAGTTTGACGAACTTGGGCATGGCGGGGGGAGTGGGGGTGTTACTGGACTCGCGAAACCGTGCAGAGGCATCGGCGCCGTTGCTCCCGAAGAAGTGCGTCGAGGAGGCGGGTGCGGCCGTGCCAACTGGACTGGCGTCGAATTGGCCTCCAGTCTAGGATAAACAGGGAGAGAAAAAATAGACGGACATGTTTTGCTGTTGGAGGAACCGTCCCAACTATATTTGGTTGCTTAAATTGGTCTCAGAAGGGTGTCGTTAACTCATTCGTAGGCTACATGACCTATGTCTTATCAATAATGGACACGGTCACTGAGCGTCACTTAATTCGCTTCTCCTCGCATACCCTTCACGTTGGGGTCCCGATGAAGACCAAATGAACGGAAATATCGTCGAATTTTCTGCCGATGACAATTCAACTCTAACTGATGCAACACTCGCTTGACAGTCGTTTTTTTCCGTGTGAATCCTTGGAGATGTTGCTAGGCGTCCCCAGTGCACCCCCCACACCCCCAAAGAGGTGAAAGTGGTGGCTGCATCGTCCAACACTCAACCAACAGAGGGGGAACAGCCGGTCATTAAATCACGGATTTTGCACCACCCGACAGCCTTCCCCAAGTCGCCGGATTATCGTTTAGTGGCCTGCCCGCTGCTATCACAGCAATGTAATCGAAATACGGAATATGAGGACTGATTGCGCGGCACGCAAGGCTCTACCTCCGGCTCATACCAAGACGCAAGCCTGAGTTACCCAACCAATCTGCAACAACAACTACTACCATTACAGCAAAGGCAATTCGCACGAGAGCGGGTTTTGCTTCTGCTGGATTGAACAGTGGAGATGGATGAAATTACCAAACGAATTTCCACTTGGCAACTTGTGTGACGTTTCGTCATCCACCCACCCACATTTACCTTCGTACCAAACAGTTCGGTCATGCTATTTTATGCGCCCAAGGAAGCCATTGTGAGATGGTGCAAGTGCACAAAATGAAACAATGGTCGATGTGACCGAGTCGCTGGGTGAATATTTTCATGGGCTCGGTGTGGGCGGATGTAAAACCTTGCAAAACCCCTGCAACCGAAAGCTATATGATATGGGGGGAAGGTGGGGTGGACAGCAACTGGGTGTCTAGACAGCGACGCCTTATGTCGTCTTTGTGGAGCTGGTCGCACCAGACCGCTTTAGAGATGCTTCGCAGAGGTCATAAGCGAAGACGCCTGGTAGTTGAAAGATTAGGGAGGGAGTAAGTCGATCAAATATCAGACAACATGGAGCCCCAGGGGGCACATGAGTCACGCCCGTCCACCCGCCCTAGTGGCTAACGAAATGGCGCAAAAGGGCCAAATAACCGCAGCCACTGCCCACAAACAGCTGTTCATGCCACTAGGTGCTTCAACACACACCCACCCCTATCCCTTCACGAACCTACATGGCATTTGTAGGTTGATTGTAGCCCATTGCCCGCAATTGCACACGTACATGTTTTGCTAACACCAGAACAGTACTTTCGTGAACAAGAAACACACAGAGGTACTCCAAGGATAAAACCCACCATGTCTCCATGGCCGTTGGACTCGGTAGTTAGGATGGGACTACAGGAGGTTGTCATGACGTGTTTTCGTGGAACAGGACAACCACAACTCTCGCGGGGATCAGAGCTTTCGGTGTCACTGGACTGGGAGCTCGAGAGGGCAAAGGGGTCCCAATTGGGCGAACAGCAGCCGATCTCGGCCATGAGGCCATCGCCCTCGCCCATGCCACACCCAGCAACACTCGCGTCCTCCCCAGACTCGCTGACGTCCGACGAGGAGGAGAGGGAGCCAAGGGGGTTGACTGCGCTGTTGGTGTCGAAGAAGGAGGAGATGAGCGCGGAAGAGGACCTACGAAGAGAGGCGGTGGAGG
The DNA here is from genome assembly GCA_028672205.1 of Proteocephalus fallax. Taxonomy (NCBI): domain Eukaryota; kingdom Metazoa; phylum Platyhelminthes; class Cestoda; order Proteocephalidea; family Proteocephalidae; genus Proteocephalus; species Proteocephalus fallax. The sequence continues at coordinate 10,166 of JAPUBX010002411.1, forward strand.
ATGAGGAGGACGACGGAGACTGGGTCTACAATGAAAAAGATCGCATTTTCTCAGAGGTGCTAGGAAAAAAACAAGAGACTTGGCTTTTTGGACAATAAAATAATTATTATGGTTGACCCCAAGTGGCTCCAAGAGATAAGAGTAATACAGAGGGAGGAGCCGTCTAATGTGCCTGACGCCTACGAAGAAGCACCGGAGGGGGAGGGCTGGTAGGGGGGGGGAGGGAATAGCCCCAATGTTATAAAAACATCTCCGCATGGGTGCGCGCATAGATCATTTTTGTGCACGGTCGGTGCACGCAGGCCTATCACGAACAACCAGTAGCAGCAGTTGGCAGCATCGCCAAGGATAACAAGTAAAATGCCCACTGGGCATTTCATCCGACACTACCAACGGGAAAGAAAAACAAATCGGTGCCTGCGAAGTTGGCATGCCGAGATTCCTCTCGGTGTGCCTCCTCCTCCTCCTCCATCCTGCCGACAACTGTGGCCAAAATGAGATGATGATGAACCAGCAAAGTGAGCGGGCGCGTATCTGACAGACGGTGGTGAGCGCAAGATTGGAGATAAGCGTTTTCACGATTTGTCGAAAATTTAAATTCCCCAAAAGCTACAATAGGCCTACCGACTTCACAACCCCCAGCATACAGAGAGCCGATCTACGACGATTCCCATTTTCTTGGAGGTGGAAGGAGCGACTGTTATTACAATCCGGGATACATTTTTGGCATTTTGTCGACAGAGGTCAAACAGGCGTCGATTTTGTGACTGATGTCGTATAAGGTGTAACTAGGGTATCAAAGGTATTGTTTGCCGATAATTGGTGTCAAGAAACAACGATCCCCAGTATAAATAAGAACCCTATCCCAAAAAAGGCAGCAGGTGTGATTAAAATGTAATATGTTCATGTGATGGTGTCCGTGGGAGAGGATACATAATTACCAACGCGTATTGCTATGGAAAGACCCAACGATTGAAAATTAAATCGTCTCTGTCGTTAATAGCCTGTCGTTAAGTGCGGATATGCAAGTATAGAAGATAAGTAAGGCTTCGTGGATGTGGCGGATAATGACATTAAGAGACCGAAATGGGGGCACAGATAACGTCCCCGTGAACCATCTTACATTTGCGTCATAAAGAAAAGAAGTAACCAGTTTTTGGGGCGCCTGAGGATGAGCTGGCTTCATGAATGTTGGCATGATGATATTTTTGGGAATATTTTACCGGTGGCGGCATCCCCAGTGTCAACACACGTGGAACTCCGGTTGCTTATTAAACCCCGGATGAAGCAGAAGCCGGCTTGCGCCGCTACGCCCAACCGGGATCCACCCAAAGGCAAATTTGCGCGGCTATCACCAGCTAGAGGATAAACCAGCTACATGTGGGGTGTGCTAGAGGCATGCTTTCGTAGAGCAGAGATTTGCTGTGCTATCGACAGTAGCTTGTCAAGTAGAAGGTCAGCTGTTGAAAAAACCGTCGAGAAACAAACCACTATACACGCGTTATTATCATGTGCAAGAGCATTAGGGCTACAGAACGACCGACTCAGATGCCGTGGCCACGCCATGGAGGAATGCACAAAAGGGCAATAATTATGCCAGGATTTTAGAAAACGTGCTTGCGGCAGCACATAGAACACAATGAGTGAGTAAAGTTGAAGCATTTGAAAGAAATGAGGCCAGAATCTAGAGAACAATGTGGAAAGCGGAGGGGTACAAGACGGAACCCCGAAATGCAAACTGTGTAGATGCTGAGAAAAACAGCAGATGTGGTGAGTCATGGGTGAAAGGTTTCGCGCTGGCCTGGAAAAAAGGTAAGCAGACGCCCTAACTAAAATTGCGATTCTGCGAAGCCAGCTCTATAAAGACGAAAAAACGAGAGACATCCCCACATCACTATGTCTTTACAGCACACATTCGAATGGACGATAGAGACCATGTACCAGAATTCGGTGGCTACTAAAATAATTTTAAATCAAGTGGATGTGAGTGAAAATGTGGGAAAGCATTTCAAGACCAAACTTCTACTGAAGCCTAAACTAAAATCTGGTACAAAGTGCAACACAAGAGTGGTGTATGGAGTACGGGAGGGCAGGGTGGTCTGTCTTAGCACTCCGGTAGTACTTAACTCGCTTTCGGTCTCCATCTGACAGTCAAATCACGCCTGTTGTGTCCAGGGAGCTGTCTGTATGCGACAGCGGCAAACAAATTCACGTCGAATGCACCGATATCCGCTACATCATAACTTATGGTGGCGAAATTTGGCCATTGTGCGTCGAACCACCAGAAGATTGACAGAATTCGACCACTGATGACTGCGACGAATCGCGATTTTGGACTGACGTGACCAACTCTCCAACCCCGCAATAAAACTTCACTGTACAGACACGGAGAAACTGTCAAGTGGTTTGGTCACAGTTTACACTGACCAGACACAGAGGTTATGCACTTCTGTTTTTCGCTGCCATCATGCCCCGATTGACGCTGCCGGAACGGAGTGGAACCGTCAAAGCGGAAGAGGGACGATTGGAGCTGCAAAGGGTGCGTCACTGGTAAGAGAACTGCACAACCATCTGCTCCGAACTGGTCTCCGATCGCCGTGCGCGGGCGGCCGGGGACGCCACATGTAAGATATTCGGAAGGTTCTTCATTAAAATAAATGTAGCCAAATTCCCAAGAAACCTCCCGAACTCGACTCAAATCGCGACATTCATAAAACCGACGTATGCCTTCGCTGACGATAGATAGCCTCACCAAAAAAGAAGGTCGAATAAAGCAAGTAAACTTCGACAACGACCAATGCGCTGATACACGTGGGGGGAACAGCGGATAAAAGGCGTGGGGGCTCACCTCGCACGCAGTCAAGGCTGTGGTGAGCCAGGCGAAGTGTTCGCGTTGCGCCATCCCCGGATCGGGGTTGCTGATGGAGGCCAGGCGAGATCCGGGGGCCGGCCGCAACACGTGCACGCGGTCACGCAGTTCCTCCTTGATGAAAACGCGCAATAGATGGAAGGGTGCCCGAAACCACAGGGGCGCCGTCAAGACGATTATGCGGCGTAGGCGAACGGGATAACATGACTGTCGAAATCGGAGGGGAAATAAAATGATGCAGATTATGTTAAACACAACGCAGACAAGCTCATGGCCAATCCAATTTTGCTAGAGGATAAGCCGGCTACGTGGGGGTTTGTTATAAAGTTTCTCAGAAATATGTTTATAGGTGGCGTCACAAGTGCCTTACCTATGAATTGAACTCGGGTCCCTTAACAAAAGAGAGAGGACGTGAACCGCCAAACAATCGAGCCACTTGGGCGCTGTACAATGGTTTCAAAGTGGGCATAGGAATACGACCACCATGGATACAAGATTTAGTTAGGCGTACTAGTAGTGTTGATCAGTGTGGGGTGATTCATGGCACAAAAATACGACCCGGAAATAATGAGAATCGTTATCAGCATGATTATAATTAAATCAATCAGTTACCTTGAGCATCCTGAAGAGTTTTTTCGAGAGTTCTGCGTCGAAATTCGAATATTTGGAATTAGTCATATCATAAATTAAAATGATTCCATTTCGAACCGCCGTTTCCCTAAAATTTGAAATCGGACGGGATATTTGTGACTTGAAAGGTGTTTGAGGAAATCGACATTGACAAACGCACTTGCGAAGAGCTGTGTTCAACTGGAAAATTACTGACTGAAGGAATGCCCGATGTGTGGTTCTTGTAGGTCGATGTAAACGAACGAACAGCTGTGCAACTCGTGCACCAGTTGGGTCACTGTCGTTCTAGAGACCGAATTCGCAAATGAAAACCAAACTTACCAAGATAGTAAATTTACCGGACATAAGTTCTTTCTTGACGTCATGTTCGAACGGATCAACAGAAAAAATTCCTTCTGACTTAAGAAATGCCTAAAGAGTTTAAATTTAAAGAAACTATTTAAATATTACTTCGTATGAAGCATAAAGCTCGACGGCTTCGCGGATGTTGAACTTGCGTGCTGCTAAGTAACGAAATGCAGTAGATCCATTTGACGCTGACGGTGATACTGTACCGATACGACTGTGAAACTTGTCAATGTACTACAATGCAAACGCTGGAAAATTAATTTATCCGTGCTCATGTGGGAATGGTTTCGAAACTTCAGATCAGGAGCCTTAATTGCCATGAAACATATGATTGCAACAAAATGTATTATAGATCCAGCGACGTCATTATAAAGAATTCAACCTAAGTAAAACGTTTCCAACATAGCTCAAAAATAAAATGGTAGATTAAAAACACAATTTAGCATATTTGGTGCGGCCACAATGGCAAAATACATTACTTTTGATAATAATAGTAATACAATGATATTGAGACAAAACTGGTTCATAACATACATCCTTTTCTTTGGTTGTCGCAGAATATGTCCAAGTGGGATTTCCGTGCAGGTTACTACTAATCTTTTCATTCTCAATCATGCTCAATTTTGTAAATCGTTAGATCACGCGCCAACATAAATCCACAATTAAACAATCTACATCCAACTCTGTTATTACATCTTTAACAATCGTTGACATTTATATATACGCAAACAGCAATACACTAAGACGATTAAATTTACACAAGGGTTATGTTATCTAAGAAAATGTCATTAGAAAATGATAACTTGTATACTACCAGAGTCTGTCCACAAACGTCAGTCAACAAGACAAATAAGACGACTTAACTGAGTGACTGAACTGTTACTGCTATGGAAGATTTGTAGAAGGTACACGCATTCTGTAAGTTCACTTACGAAATAGGACAGAATAAAGAAAGCAATAAATGAAGGAGCTGGAACACAATAAGAGCTTTAGACGACAGCTGGACGGGTGCTTGCTACGGGTAATTAACCACTGATCCACGATGTGGAAGAATAAAGGATGTCGCTGAAGGATTTCGTTTGCTTGTGTCAGATGTCGGAGGCTTAGCTGCTGCGGCTGTGCTGGTTTGGTAGAGCGAAAGGCATCCCGCGGAGTGTCTATTTCTCGATTTGATTCGACCTTCCACGACAGATGCTCCGTAAAAAACTATATTTAAGCATTTTACACGTACCTGAATTACCCCTAAGCCGGTTGCGCCCAAGAAAAACCGACCCCGGGAAAATTTATTATACACCGTGCTGGCTAGGTGCTCAAGCAGTTGGTCTTAATAATAATAATAATTGTAGTGGCTTTATTGAGGTCACGAGGACCAAAACTTTCAGCATTAAAAAAAGGCAGGATAACAAATATTAGATGCCAAAATTGTCTTGTAGTACCTGTTTAACCTGGTCTGGTGAGACTAAAAATCGGGACAAATAGGGAATGACCGAATTGCGATATGCCGCCGTTCTTGTTGGAATTGAACGGTATAGACGGCGCATTGGACGAAGAGATTTACATTCCGATAAACTGGAATAGAGGGGATGGGAGGGGTCATTTAAAATTCGGGCAGCGATTAATGAGCAGTTATTGAGTGACGTTCAACGATGATTTCTTTGATAGAGAGAATAGGCAGATCGCTAGAAAATGAGATTATTTTAAAAGGTCTATGAAGGGTTACAAAGTCAGAGCATTTAAGGCCGGGGAAAATTACTGGGGAACAATATACAATCAGGGGAATTATACAGGCATGGACGAAGGTTTTTATATGGCTCGAGCTCAAACCAAGTCTCCTGAATCGGCGAACAAGGAAGCAAAGACGGCGGCTTTTACCAAAGACAACATCGACATGATCACTCCACGATAACCGACTGTTAAAAATTACCCCGAGATACTTCGATTTTGGGCTCGAAGCGAAGTTATGTAGTGAAGACATTTCGGGGGTGTCGGCAGCGGCTGTCAGGGAAAATGTGATATGGATGCATTTTGATGCATTCAGCAAAAGATCCTTCTTGGAAGACCACTCAAGTACCTCAGTGACTGCCTGCCGAGCTGTTGAGAATCGCCTTGCGTCTTGCATGGATGGCATAAAGTCAGGTCATCCGCGTATTTCATTAGTGTCACGTCGTTAGGGGACCGAAGGCTGGACGTGTAATAGTTGAAGAGGAAGGGAGATAGCATCGCGCCTTGTAGTACACCGCAGTTATTTGGCAAGGAGGTGGAGGCTTCATTTCCGACTCTGACGTGTTGACGTCGATTAGAAAAATAGTTTTGAAGCCAATTAATCAACCATCCTTCGACGCCATCTTCACCTAGTTGAGAAAGGATGCGGGAGCGTGAGATAGTGTTGAAAGCAGAGGAGAAGTCCAAGAACACCCCTTTGACGGCTTTCGCTCCGGCATCAAGTGAAGAGTGGAGTGTGTGCGATAACGTAGCCACGGCGTCCAGAGTGCTTCGATTTGATTTATAAGCGAATTGAAGAGGGTCATCTGCAGCTTAAAGCGTGTCATCTAATTTAGAGAGGAGGTGCTTCTCAATCACTTTTAACCACACGGATGAGTTTGCGATAAGTCTGTACTTCACAGGTCCGGCGGAAACATTGGTCGGTTTCGGAATCGGTGTTATAGCGACGTCTCTCCATTCCGAAGGAAAGGAACATTCCCCAAACGAATGATTCACAAGCTGGGTCACAATTGGAGAAATCTCGGGGTGACAGATTTTAAGAATCGCGGGGGCGACCCTGTCGGGACCAGCCGCGGTGGAGTTCTTGAGGCCAGCCAACATTTTGGAGATCTAACCAGAGGTACCACGGAATGGTCAGCGGGTTTGAAGATAAAGCCATCGTTCAGAGCATCAAGGTCTTGGGCACCACTTGGTAGATATGGGCGGCGGGTTCCTGTCAATCTGTTAAGAATTTTCCAGAGGTCACCGGGTTTTGATGTTCTGAACAGCTCATCTACAAATATTTTGTTAAGGCGATTTACCTCAGCTGTAATCTGAATCGAAATTGGTTTAATTTCTCGATACCTCCCCTGTCGACAAAGTCGTTCCTTTTTTCGCCTCAGTCGTTTCAGAAATGGAGAAGATATGACACGGGGGTGAGGGATAGTTCCGTGAGTGGACAATGCGTATCGTACAAAAATCGGAGATAACTATTGATATTGTCGATCTCTTTATCGAAGTCGGAATCCTCGAAGACTTTGAAATCGGTTGTGGCAACGGCATCTCTTAAATTGCACTGGTTTTGGAGGCAGTGAGAGCGGATACGAATTTTTTAAGGTTTGGGACAACATTGATGGTTTTTTTATCCTTGCCATATATTTTCGGTAGACCAACAACGATGCAGTGGTCCGAGTGGGCTTAAAGTGCACGTTTTCGACATGCATACAGAGAAGAATCGGACACAAATATGTTGTCAAGAAGATTCCCTTCGCGTGTTGGAAAATTGACTATGGTATTTAGACCAAGTGTAAGAAGAGGGCTAATAGGCGCAGAATTGAAATCACCACACAGTAAAATGAAAGAATCATCCATAATTGAAGAAATAAAAGGTATACGCGAATCATAGAACTTAGATATGTCTGTTCTGGTAGAAGATGGCGGGATATACAAGTTAAAGACTGTCACAGACTTGCAGTTTTGAAGAGACCTTGGATGGCACAAAACCCCAACACATTCAATAGCACTAGCTGCATAGAAGAAAACCTTTTTGTTCGATTTTGACCAGCTGAGATTGATGCAACTCGCGACACCACCACCCTCGGATTTAACGCCGACCACTCTGTCTTGACGAAAGCATACGAAATTACCTGGCAAAAATATGTGATCCAGATTGATGTCCCGAAGAAAGGTTTCTTGTAGACAGACCACGCCGACAGGTTTAAACAGAGCAGTTGTTAGCAGAGTGAAAATCGTCAACTTGGTTGAGAATTGAACGCACATTAAAGGACGCAAGAGCTGGAAGTGATGTATTTGCGGGATAGCGACTGCGAAGAGTATTAAGCCAACCAGCTCGATGCTGCCGCTTGGTCTGAGTGAGTGGTAGTTGCAGTAGGTGTAGGCACAAAACCGCTGTTCTCATGCGGTCGGTCGATTAAAGCCGCATTATGAATGCAAGAAGCATATTGATTAATCGATGTTTTTATAAAATAACCTGTTAGACAGCGATTTGCACTTTAGAAGGGACTCAGATAGACTTGCGGCAACAATTAAGTGTTTGCGGTATTCAGTGAGCTGTTTTCGCGAGTATTTTGAGTTTAAACAAAGGATTTTTTTGTTGCTAAATTTAGTAAAAAGATCGATGAAGATGTTTTGACAGAACAGTTTTCTATAATAAAGCAAAATAATTTATTTTTGATGATGGAGGCCGTCAACGGCCCAGCACCTACATAACATTGTCCATGACAGTTTTCCGATTCCTATCAGTAAGATGGCGACGAGCTCTCTCAAGATGTCGACGCTGGTGTTCATGAACGGTCAATGGAGCATCGCGTCCAGAAACCTTAATTATCAGACCTCACCTATTGTGTGAACGCAATGCTATGCTTAGAGCATCTCAGTTAATCGATTAAGGGTTAACATGCAGCTGGAGAAACCTCAGCAATGCACGCGACGATAATCAACAGAAAAAAGGCGTATTTTAAGAAAATTTATATTGGATAAGACATAGGGGAATTAAACTAGAATGGTAAATTGTAAACGCTCTAGAAAGAACATGCTGCTTAATTATGGATTCGTTTCTGTTTCCGATATCTGGATCGCCGGTAGACCCAAGCAAATCTCTTTTAGATTATTTGTCGCCTTCATGTTAAGACAGAATCCTTCCACCGTTAGTGCACCACAAGAGCGCGTCTCTCCCACCAATTTAATGATTTTTCAAATAATATGTTTCCAAGGTTATTTAAAAACTAGTAATTTTATTGACAAGAGCTATTTGCAATATGCTGTTGCTATAATCTAGGATAGCGAAACACAGAAACATATTTAATATTAAATTTAGCAAGTTTCCTTCCATTTGAATATGATTTGTTTGCTTATACCGATAGCCTACATTTACGGATTTTTTGTATATCTGACCCGTCAGTAACTGGATTTTAGAGGTGTGCATGGTCGGGCGAAATGACACATGCATCCCTGTTACCAATTGCGAGGAATGTCGAAAGTGTTCTTCAAAAAATCGAAATGGCTTATAAAAAAGTTTGTATTTATGTTTCGTAATCGCATACAGGTTGAACAAATCGGTCGACCATATCCGATACTTGTGGCGGTATCAAAAACCATGCCTGCAGAGTATGTGATCGAAGCATATAAGGCTGGTCAACGAATTTTCGGAGAAAACTATGTAAACCTATATTTGCTGTAGTTATTGTTTTAGATACAAGAATTAGTAGAAAAAAGCCACAATGATAAGGTATACCGCATCACAAATTAATTGTGGACTACTAGCTTATTGCGGAATGTCCAGATATCCGATGGCATTATATCGGCAAACTTCAGTCCAACAAACTGAAGATGATTACAAGTATATCAGAGGTGTTATAGCTTTATTTTTAGGAGTGCCAAATTTGTCCATGGTGGAAACGGTATCCAGCCTGCGGATAGCCGACATTCTGGATAAGGCGTGGGCCAAGGTATCAGACAACCCACTTGATATACTCATTCAAGTGAACACAAGCAAGGAGCAGCGTGCGTTCGTATTCATTTCTTATATTGTTAGAGAAAGGAGGTGTTGAGGTTTCTGCTGTCACTGATTTCTACAAAACTGTTTCTGAGACGTGTAGTCATTTGCGAATTCGAGGAATAATGACAATCGGACAATACGGGTATGACTCTAGTCTAGGAATCAACCCAGACTTTGTCGTACGTGGCGATTTTAATATAATTTGCATGTTTAGTGCCTCTATAATTGTCGGAAGAATGTTTCCCAATCTATGGGTATCGATGAACACTCTCTTATTTTAAGCATGGGAATGTCAGGCGATTACGAGATGGCTGTAACTTGCATATTTGTTTATTTGGAACCTCAATTCTCCCGTATTTTAGATTGAACTTGGAAGCACTATGGTTCGTGTTGGTTCCCACATCTTCGGATCCCGTCAATAAATCGATTTTTCCGATATCTTCCGTTTCTTTCAACATTTCCTCCACCATGTACAATTGAATGCCCCATATTCTTATTTGATTTATAGTAATGCCTAATCAAGAAAATCTCCCGATTGGCCCTGATGGCAAACCTTTAAAACCGTGTTGTGCCTGTCCCGAAACCAAAAAGATCCGAGATGATTGCATCGTGCGTCATGGTGAAGAAAATTGCAAGGATCTAATAGATGCGCACTTGACTTGTCTGCGCGCCCTTGGCTTTAATATTTAGCATGATATCTTTACATTACAAAGTTGTAGAGTTATCTGTTCTTCTTTTTGATTTTCTGCGTGCCCAGTTCGAATATGGCGCACTTCACATTTATGTGCTTCTATTCTAGTTCTGAGATGAACCGCGAGAAAGAAAGTGCCCATTTCCGTATTCTGGGAGCCATGATCCCTCGGCTAGTTGGACGAGAAGTTTGTGTCATCGGTAGAATTGTCTCGGTTACATCCGGTGGTCAGGAATTTTCCATGAAGTGTGCCGATGGAACGGAAATAAAGTGTTTTCTCTCATCGTCTTCACCAATCGAGGTAATTTATTATTTGGTTTGAGATTTTTCCTGTTTATTAACTTTTCTTACCTCTTTTCGCTCTTTACAGGCCTCGAGCGTAGGCTGTGTTGTGGAGGTTCAGGCCCTGATTAAGAACTCCAGTGAGATTGAAACGACGACCGGCCCTATCGTGTTCTCAACGGAGGCAAGTAATACCTTCGATATGGAACGCTATTGCTACGCTGTCAATCTCACAGCCTCCTTCGATCGTCTCTACACGCAATCCATGGAGGAATAACCATCCTCTCCACCGGCATTTATAGTTGTATATTTTGTATAACAACAGATTTTTTAGATAAGCTCTATCTCGATGTACTGTTTATTGAAATAAAACATCTCGAATTCGCCTGCCGTTTGGCTTTTTGTGTGCATGCGAGTGTGCCTGTCGACGCGTACCCATGATGTTGTGCAACACTTCAACACCCCACCCTCCATATACATCCTATCCGACAACGAGTCGTAACCGTGACTGCATTGTCGCAACTCCCTAGTGATACTTGACCATCTCGCATATAGTTATACCGACCTCAATGCATACCGTCGAGTTGTGTCCTTATATGGGCTAACGAACTTATCGGTGCTCGGATCAATAAATGTGGTGCGCGTCTCTGTTTTAGATGTCTTTCTTGATGTAGGCTTGTGGTGTGTCCAGCATAAACGAATTATCATGCCCAACACGTCAAATGGTGAGTCTTCGTCTGCTTCCGAGTGCTTACAACACGCCTCTAACATTAATGCCCACAATCGGACCCAAGGGTTTACCATTATTATTAATAAACATGCCAATTTCGACTCTAATTTTCTTACCTATTATATTTTTGTGAAATTTAGTTGCGCGACTGCTCTCATTTTCAGTCTTTTCGGGGTGAGTGAAGCATGCCTACTAGGTCTCCTTTTTTATTCATGGCTACATAAAACGCGGGCAGATTGTGCATATTTTTCACGAGACAATCGATTTTTTAACAAATTGTTTTGTCCCCCGGTAACATTGGCACTACCGATAGCCGCAAAAGGCGCCGTTTTTGTAATGTAAATAAATGATCACCCGAACATGAAACACTACCGCAGTGGACCATCCTCGTGGAGGTTTGGATGTCGGACGGCGGTATGCCTCCTGGCACAACCTAAGGACCGGACATGTGTGCGTGTCCCTTTTCCTGCCCTCTGGTTGTGAATCAAATAACACCACAACCTCGTAAGACACCGCGACTTGCCATGTTAGCCCAGAGGAAGGTCATTTGGCCCGATGGTGTGGCTGTTAATATCCGCAATCCATAATGGGTGATCATGGGTTCGACTCCCAGGTCCGGCCAACAAAATACGCTGCCACCTGCACAATATTCCCGAGAATCGTCACCGCCGCGCGACAAAAACTATGATGATATTGTTTGCACGCATGTTTTTTGTGTGTAGGGAACTCTTACGGAGTCCATATCGTCGATTTTTATTAATCAATTTCGTTTACCCCCCATCAGAGCCTTTGTGATGGCCCTAATTCGGCGACGCAAGAAGGAGGCAGCGGCAGATAATGTGGATGGCGAGGAGATTGGCTATGAAAATATCCTTGGGCAGAACCTCTCCTTGCAATCCGCTCTAGCTGAACACGATTCGGGCAGGCTGAGTCACTCTTACTCACTCTTAGAGGGTGACCTGTCGAACGGGGATGTTGAGGAGGAATTCTCGACTCCGGTAAGTCAATATGTGTATCTATCTACTAAAAATACCCACTTTCTTGTTGGCTAGGAATGGTGTTTGTCGGAAAACCTGGATTATGTTTTGAGGGGGGTCATCTTAAATTTAGACAAGGCGAGATAAGCTAATTATTCGCTACACCAGCAAAACAGGATACCAAGTGCTGAGTTGCGACATTAAATCACAGTTTTTTCGCATGAAAACGACTGTCGGGGGGCTCTAATTACATCACAATGTCCACGTCGGAGCATCCGGATGGGGTCTGTGAGTGTCTTGAAGGGGATGAACTGAATAATGTTGGTCGTGGGTAATCAGTGCGCAGTCTCGCATAACCCTTTTGCTTTTCGCTAATAATAGTTTAGGCAGGCCATTCGCTAAAGTGCTGTATTTTACACTCATGGCGTCTCGGCCTGTCCCGGTCCCCTACTAGCTATGGAGGCGGCTTTAGAGTCTTCGGGTGACCGGATGGTGTAGCGTTCAGCATCCTCGTTCTGTTTGAGAGAGACCCACCACCTGTAAAATGTTCTCCAGAAAATGCGCTGCAACCCCCGGTTTATTCTCGAGTCGGAGAGGAGTCATCTAGCCGCACAAATTAAATTGATTTTTTATTTGGTTAAGGGTCTTAGGTTTAGTGGGTAATGTTTCCTTTTTGTTCTCGGGTGAAAAAGTCAGTTTTTGTCCTAGTATGTCAAAGGGTTGTTACAGTCGAGCGTTACCCTGTCGTGTTATACTTTTCTCAGTAATCTACCGTTTCCATGGCACTATGCCTTTCTGCAATTTTAGACCTCTTTGGTCATTAAAACGCGCGGCAAATGAAACTTACAACAATGGGTTCTGGGGTCATCCATCAATCGTATCTCGACCATTTATTGTTTCTTATTTATGGCATTTTCAGTTCCATCAACTCAGTGTATGGACTTGTCATCATTTTTTAACCATGACAGTCTTAAATAAACCGTAAAGTAGAGCTTAGTGGGCACATCATTTCAGCCATTAAAAGCCCCTATCAGATTTCTGTTTACAGCTTCTTCTTCTCTTACACCCCTTGATACCTCGATCCTAAAACATCTGCCTTCTTTATTTATAGCGAAAGACATCTGTGTTTTAGCATAATACAGTGCATGCCAGCAGTCCATAGATCTGAGGACGCCATTCCGACCCCGCCCAACCCCCGGCAATGCCCCTTGTGTGGCGAAACTCAGTTCACCGTTTTTCGTCCCATTTCTAGCGAACCATACAGCGATGGGCCATTTTATGTGGTCCAATTTGGGGTCAACCAACTGCGTCCCCGTAGACTTCTGGCTTTGCCACAACCTTACAATCAATCTAGCCCAAGGCCTTCCGAACCCCGGCCTTTCTGTTCATGTGGGCATTTCTCTGGGACGAATATTTGTTTAAAAGCTTCCGAATTTGTCTATTGTAATTATTAACTTTCACAATTTGACCTTTGCTACGTACGTACTCTGAAAATAAACCAAGGTATCTGTTTTCGTAACTACTTCGCTTCCTGTCTTGCCGTTTTCAGGAACGCCTCTGGAACACCGTCTGTCATATCTGGGACCTGTTTGCCAGATCCATCTTCATAATTTACCGGGTAGTGTGGGTAGGCAGCCCTGTATACGTTTGGTTTCTTGCCCAGTTGATCATTATTCAGCATTCTTCTGCTTCTGTTTATTCACGTTTGTTGTGGAGTGATTCAAACCCTTTTAGTTGCCAATTCGTCGGCGGGTTTATGGCAGAACTCATGCAAACAGCAACGCTGCGGCTAGCTTTAGGCATTAGTGTGCGCTTTTACTCGGTAATTTAGTGCCCTTGTGATTGGACGACTGTGTTAAGGCATTCATGTGTTCACAGAACCACTGATGATTAGTAGTTCGGCTGCCAAGTTTGTAAAGCCCTCTTATCTATACAGTTTCAACGAAAAGTGAGTCCGATCTGTTTTTTGCCTAATTTTAACCCAATTATCATTTCGAATTGGCTTGATATGTAAGTGGAACAGAGGCGCGTACGGGTGGGGTGTGTGTGGTCACGACAGCATCGAGACGTGCACGGTATTAATTACATTTCGACATCTCGGATGAATGCTGCCATGTCATTAGCGGCCTCCACGGTAATCCGTTGACTCCGGCTTAGCGGGGCGTGAATGCTTTTGGTCTTTTGGTGCGTGATGGCGGCACAAGGCCAGATGCGCTCCTCCGCTTCCGTCGGATACACAATGGCGTCCATGCTCGTAGTGATCAATCATTTCAGCAGGATTATTCTGGCGGTATTGGTTGTAGGTTTCTGTGTTTGGTTATAATTTTGGTACCCATTAGCAGTTCTTTGTTTTTTTTAAAATCTTGGTTTCAATTCTTTGGGCGTTCTTTTCAATTCCCTTTTTTGTGATGCGTTACTTGGCAACGAAATGTCCTAGAACACCAACCTAGGAAAGCAAAATGCAGATAGGGTTTTGTTTTAGAATTTGTGTGGCGTTGAATGGCGCCTTCTGTATCTCTAATAGAGAGGTGGTGTTTATCACTACTGCGGGTGAATTGTAGTTGGGTGTGAAGGCCAAGAGTTTCAAACTCGACGGAACATGCGTCTGGGTGTTAGTTTGGGATAGAAATATATATATTGTTAATTACACTGTTTTGCCTTCATTTATGTGTATAAGTGCCTTAGGTGTTGACAGCCGAACAGCCACATACAAGGGATTTGATGGCTGAACGATAGTTAAGTGTTTTTTGGTGGTGAACAAGCCACGATAAGCAACCAAACATTCATAGTTATGTGGTTATCTCGAGCTGGAGAAAACAGTGTGAATATGTTAACCTTTACACTAGGGAACCACCCGCTATAAACAACCCACTAATATTACTTTGAACGACGCCTATGCAGCTTAGAACAGTCTGGCCTCCAGATTCCACGGGAAGTAGAAAATAAGACCAACAGAATGATCGGCGTCGCTTTATAACCGTCTATTTTTAATCGGTGAGTTTTGGCGTCCTTTGTTTTCAGGATGCCCAGGCGGATATAGTGGCGGCAACGATGGGGACGAATTCGTTGATGTGGCGCATGCTGAGCACTGTCGGCAGTTTTATGTCGCCCTCGATGGCACAGGAACAGGCTGCCGTGGCCGACGTCGATCACTCCTTTGCCAGCACCATGGACCAAATCAAGGTTATTGCCTCTACGGTACGCGCTCTCTTTTGCCTTTGTTGGCTTTGGTTCTGGACTGAATGCCGCCTCTACGCGAGAACGCTCAACGTTGCTGGCACATGTTTCAATTGCTAATAAAACGGCACAGCATTGTTCCTACCTCGCCCAGTTTGAACGCAACCTTCCCGAGATGAGTCAGTTCCGCCAAAAAACGGACATGACAACAGTAACACAAAAATGCCGAAACGAGGTGCCCCCCCCAAACCTTTATCGATGTTCCCCTCGTCAGATTCGCTCGGCTTCATCAGCTAAATATTTTTTTCACTAGAGTTGAACAGAAGTACGTTCGTAGAACAATCATAGATCCCCCAGTTTTGTCGTAGTCCTGCATGATGGGGTATAGAGGTTTTCACACGTAAACCCTAGACAAGTTACGTTTACCTGCCTTTAGCTCGACCTACCTGCTCAGATGCCCGAGCCCTTCCATGCTCGTCTGCCCTTTCGCCGCTCCGCGTCTTCAAACACCACTGTCGGCTCCGCATCCACCGCCGTCCTCCCTGCCTCCACATCCTCCTCCTCCACCAACGGTGGCCTAAAACCCTTCCTAGATGAGCTGGAGCTATTGACGTTTTATAGTAAGGTGGGTGGCCGAAGCAAAGCCTTGGTGTGAGAAGCCTTAGAAGTGGAGTGCGGCACTGGCGATGCCGGCAACTATAAAAATATTCCCGTGAACACCGTGAACGGTTTATCATCAAACAGGAGATAGCAGCACACGTATGAATTGAATGGAATTTGAAAACGACAACGAAATCATGTTAATGCACTTACAACGTGGCACCATTTTGTCCTCACCCGAACTTATCTAATCTGTAGTTCTGTACGTGACCCAAACGTGGCAGCAAAAAGCTGTCACATGGTGGTAGTTTATAATTAATTCCGAATTTCAAAATTAAATTTGAAATTTAATACTATCGACTCCTATGCTGATCTTCAGCGCGCCGATTAATAAACTACAGGCAGATTCATTTCGATGAATAACCGATAGTTGCCGAGGGTATAATGTGTAAACAATGCTGTTGAGAAGGTATGTCGTCGGTTCAATCGATTTTCCGATCAGAACCGCGATGGAGCCATGGATGGTTTTCTTGGCGTTTCGAAGTCACTGGACGACGCAGACTTCTCTTTTTGCTGCACGTGGTGGCGGCCTTGCCTGTTTTTTTTCAGGTCTTATTGCCTGCCTCGCGTACAGGGACAGTGCAAAATAGTAAGCAATGATAGAAACCAGACTCCTGCTGCTAGAGCACTAACCGGCTGCTTCGTGTATATTGCGGATTGCAGCTGCTCTGGTACGGGCATTGGAAGCCACGTCGGAGCAGATTTTGGGTCAATTTCGGTTCCAGTGACGCGCTCCGTAGATGGGCCTCAATCTCGAGCGCTCCTCGTCTGCTTCGACGGAAATGATCCTCGTGTTCAGATGCCCGCAGCTACGAAAGCGCCTACCTGGGTATGCTGGCGGCGAAAAACAGGTCTAAAAGCTGCGAGTCTGGCCGACGTAAAACGTGGCCAACCCACTACAGCCGACGCCTTTGTAGAGCTGATCACGCGAGTTCCCTTTTTTGTGATTAGTCACAGACACGAGTGCTCGTATACCGTCAACTTATTTTCTACGAACCAGGCTTCTACTTGTTTACGTTTGCGTTTCAGTTTAACGCCTTTCTCAAGGCCATATCACCACCAAGCATATCGATCGATTTGCTGGAGCACACGGCGAGCAAGCTGGAGAACATGGCACTCCGTCTCCTCGCCACCTGCTATCCTCCCGCAAACATGGACTCCTTCGACTCGGCCACCTCTGACCTCGATCTGCTGCTCTGTCTTGACATGCCGGCAGCCCGAGATCTCACCCCATTCCCCTCGTCGCGGCCCAAGGACCAGTTAATCAAGTTTAGCTACTGCCAGTACCAGTTCGCGTCGTTTTTGGCCAACCTCTCCGTCATCCCGGAGGCTGCAATCGCCCTAGAACATCAGTGTACGTTCGCGCACCACTTGTTACTTCAACCGTAAACCCCCACCGGCACTCGTTTCTTTCGAAGACTATTTCCGCTGGGTGAGTGGGTGGGAGGGGGAACTCCTTTCTCTCCTTGTTGAAAGAGCTCGGTTAACACGAAATCTTGCGTCGTTTTCGCTTCTGCTTGACCAATCAGGTGCCATAAAATTGCCCAGTCCCCTGAGCCAAACGGCTTAGAAAATTCCCCAAATGTACTGTCTGTTCTCTGCGGGTTAAATTGTGTTTTCCGACTGCGATATGATGAAAACGATGCCATCTTAAGCTGCTCTCTCATTCGTCTAGCCACCAGTAGTGCAGCCTAAATTATCTTGCCGAGTTCACTTCCTACAGTACAATTAAAGAGAGACCTTGGTTGGACTCGCAGGCCGGGCCACCCCGGGTTGCACTGGGGACGCCACCTTTAAAACGTATTCCAGATAATCACCATGGCACCATGATATCCGCACAAATCTGAATTGATTCGTCGTTATCAAGGTACGCCGGGAACAAATGGTAGACTACGCTGCTTTTGATGTCACGGGAGTTGTACTGACTCGTTGGGGCCATGGGGTAGGATCAATTGTGTTGAGATAGTGACGGAGGTGTCTGCGTGACCCCATCGGCTGTGGATTGTTTGACCAAGGCTACCTTGAGCTACTACCGCGTTGCTTTGGTGATCTACAACGCGAGATAAAAGTGTGCCCTCTTGTTTATAAATCCTTTGCAGCCTAGTCAATTCTCTCGTCTTTGTCTAGATCTGCATTTTCAATATGTTCTTTTTTGGCGCGGCTGGAGGATGAGCCGAGAGCTTCATGGATGTTGCGAATCATATCCGCACACACACAGGCCAGGTCAGAACAGACGGTGACCCAATTCTGTTTCCAGCGACGCACCCCGTAGACATCGTGTTGTTCCAGGAACTCTATGCTCGCTTTGACGGTGACAGCGAAAGACAGGCGTGTATTTTCAATATTTTCCTGCCTTTAAGGTTTAAAACGCTGGTTGGACCTGTGGGTGGCTTCGCAGGACATTCGCCTGCAGCTGCTTTCGGCGAAGATCCGTCACAACGTGGGCACACATTTGTATCGACGGGTCAGTCTAGAGGCTGGTGACTGTTCAAATCCCACTATGATGGAAGCGGCCGCAGAGAATCGACTTAAAAGCATCAAGGGGAGCCCCACATTCTTTCTACCAATCAGCCAACTCCCCAGACATCCATCATCCCATCGACCAAACGGCCCAAACAGGACTTCGCCTGTTCCCTCGAACCCTCCTGTCGTCTACGGACCCGATGTCTTCAAGTTGGACACGCGAGAGTAGGTCAATTACTTCGAGATCTACCGCCATCATGGGCGCCGGCTGGATGTTTTATTATGCGGTTTCAATAATATTAATAGCGCTAGTTGAAAATAAAAAATATCGATTTCCTCTTATATATGGCAGCATCTGTTTGTCCTCATCAATTACGACTTCTTTTCAACAAACATGAAATTGACGATGTCAGTGCATACAAGTGAAGCTCGGGACGCTTTCGTTTTTCCACAGCGATGGTCCAGACGCGCAGCCACCCGAGGTGGACGTCATCTTTGTCAACGGAATGCTCGGCAGTGTCTACCACACCTGGCGCCAGCACGACCACCCCTTCGGTGACGCTGCGGCTTCGAACAATCCAGAAGAGTCAACTGTTGAGGCCAATTCACCCGCTGACCCGGCATCTGCAGAACATAGTTCCACGAATCTCAAACTGCCGTCGGCATTCCCTGGGCAGGTTCACTGTTGGCCTCAGGTAAATTAATCTTTTTAAGGTGGTGAAGCCTTCGGTACTAATAACAAAAACAGATCCGTGAAATGGTGAAAGTATTACAAAGTGGGATCGTCTATTTGAACACAAATAGAATGTCCCCTTGTGTTGTATGTGGTTCGACAACCCGGTCGGGTCACCAACCAAGCCACCAACTGTTGAAATGTTCCCGGGAATCTTCATGGCAAGCCCCCATGAAGACCGCTTATCCTCTCGTAGGAGGGAGCAACGCAAATGGCTATTCGATCAACCGGATGTCCCGTTTTGTGCCTTAAATCCAACGACTAGAAGGATGCTGGGAAACCGGCGGTTGCATCGAATTCAACCAGTCTGCAACATTCACTAGCATGAGATATCCGCGTGTGCCTGTAATGTAATCCAATAATTGGACCAATTACAGAATAAAATAAAGCTGGATGATCTATTGCAACACAGATTCCCCCTTCAGAGCGCGTGCCCTCATTTAAAAATTTCTATTTAAAAAAAACGTGGGAAATTTTGCCAATTTTACGACCCACGCACCACATTGAACCCAACTAAGTATCTTTTCACGCTTTGTAGGCATGGCTCAGTGCAGAGTTTCCGAATGCTCGAATTTTGGGAATCAACGCCAACCTAAAGCCTTTCCTCTGGAATCCCATATGCCCCTCGGAGAAGATAAAGTATGTCGTGGCTTTTGTTTTTTTCGCCTCTTCAAGAGTGTTGCATAGGCGTTGTCTTAAATGTTTCTACGCTGATTGCAGAATCACATCTGCCTAGGCGACGCAGTTAAACGAAATCAAATTTGTGCGGTTATCTCCTCCTCGTCCTACCGGAGGATAAAGCGGCAACTTCATGGGTTTTTGCGCAATGCAGATTGTCGAGAATACGTTTCCAACTGGCGGCCTGACCTGGGAGTCGCGAACCCAGATGCTGACCGCAACATCGTCGGTCCACCCGAGCGAAATTTAGCGTCTGTGAGGAGTCTTAATCGGCTGTTGTTGGCATTCAGAGTGGGCCCCTGTGGTCGTCACAGTTCCTGCTACTCTCACACCAGAGGACGAGTCGGCTTCCTGTTAATGAGTTATAAGGAGTCCCCAGTGGACTGTCGAGATCGCCTCCCTCCCCAACCCCTCTGGGATGCACACACACACTTGCGCACATAATTATATGGAGAGTGAGTTCTTGGCTGCTGGTAGCCGGGACCGGTGTCCGTGATTTAAACGGTACATATTTATCGGTTTGTTTGAGGTTTATTCGCAGGGGATTCTCATTTTGCCAAAAGTGTGTGTGTGAATGTTGTGTTTAGTAACCTTTTTAGGCGTCTGGTAGCCCAGAGAGCGCATCACGTTTTTTGCGTCTCCTCCGATTCGGAGTAAAGATGGATGATAAATTGGAAAAAACGGACATCCGTTGAAATTGAATGATTCGCTCTTTGGTTTTTGTTGTAATCTGTTTATTTAATGGTGTCTTGCATCGAAAAGCCCACTGGGCGTTAAAACGTCAGAACACCAGACAATAAAAGGGGGCGGTCGTAGTCGTACTCAAAGGGGGAATGGCGCGGGGGCATGAACTATACCAGTGGTTCTCAGCCTTTTTTCACTTGCGACACACCTTAAGTAATACAAAAACATATTATGGCGTCACTTGGAAAAAAATCGAAAAAACGCGGTAAATTCAGTTACAAAAAAAAAAAAAAAACATAATTAAATTAAGATTCAAATATGGACGTATATCTATTTGAATTCAAATACAAGCTGAATTATAAGTTAGAAAAGAAATGTTGGAGTTCAAAAACCCCAGCATTTTTGAATATTTTTCAAAAATCTCGCGACACAGGTTGAGAAACACTGAACTATACCGTGGTTAGGTGTTTTCGCAGAGTCTTCCGGTTTTACCGAAACAAACGTGGGTGTGTGAATTGTATATTTGGTAACCCTTTTAGGCGTCGGATAGACCAGAGGGCGCATGACATTTTGCAGCAACTCCTTATGGCCGGCGTCGGTCAACGTCCAATCATATGGATCTCGCACTCCGCCGGTGGTGAGTGTTGTCCCATATGTTGATATTAACTTGGCAGAGTACTCCCCTCAGTAATTATAATAATTATGGTCAGTGTAATATATACCTTTCACCGCCAACAACACAAAAGTACTCGGCGTATAGGCTTTATGTTTATGGATAGCCAAATATACCGCTTCATAAATTCTTTTGTTCCTTGTAACAGGGAAAGCGATAATGGTAATGATTTTAATTGGTCACGAATCTGCTGTAGCAACTGGTTCATTAGTCGCAACGTGAATTACCGTTATCATTGACGAGTGCATTTGGTTTGCATCTTATCTGTGAAATATACCGCTTGAAGATGGTTTAACTTGATGGCAATGGTCGAATATTCGCGGGGAAAGTCGAATTTCAAATCGAAGAGTACGCGGCCCTGTTGTGACGTTAATCTCATTTGAATTGGTGAATTTAAACACATCAACGTGTAGTATTCACAAGCCAAAAATGAAAAGTAACGTGTACTAAAAATACCCTCCGTCAATGATTGCCTGGGGATTCTCAAGCTTTTTGTGACCTTAGTAAAGCGATTACCACCATGTTTATCATCATTTAGCCTGCAATCTTCAGCTCAAATATCGATTTTTGAGGGAATGTTCGATTATCTCCGCTGTTGAGCCGGACATTTGTTTGATCGATATATGTCGCATGAACAGAGACAACAACGTGTCTCGCCGCTGCACGTGGAATGCTCTGGCCTTTGATTTCGATCATTCAAGGTGGCAATAACGAATGTATTAAGTGTCACAACAGACTAACTCCTGGTCGATTAGACGTTCCCCTACGCAGTAATGCCGAACATTCTGGTCTGCATTGCCTTAATGGAACAATTGTAATTGAAAATTGTTACTTTGTCTCATTTTGGGAGTTCATCCGTTACGACAGACTCAGTCATAACAATATTGCGTCTCTCACGTTCCAATTTTTTTATCTTTCAGTTTATAACACTTTGCCGGACTAATTGAAACTGCATTGCTGTTTTAAAAAAAATATATCTCATGCAAAAACACGACACACCAATTGATTGCCTACAGCTCTTGATCTCCCATAATATAAAAAAAACGTGCATAAAAATTTAAGAAATTCGAACGTGGAAATGATTAATAATAATTTTGATGCGTAAAAATAAATTTCTACTGTGGCAGCAGTGTCATCAGAAGCGTGAACAGGGGTCCCTTAAGTGGGCAAAGACCATAAGAAGACCAAACGCGATTCGTTCGCGGAACCGCATTGGGTAGCGCGCTATGGTCGTTGGGATTCGCTGTTGGGTGGTGGTTGTTGTTATTACTTATTGATAGCGCACGTGACGTGACTAGCGAACGAATGCACCTTATCGACCCCCCTGGAAAACGTTAAATTCTACCTTAGAGGTCCCATGATATAGCTCCTGCAGCCACGTTCGAGGTTGTAAGGATTTTAGACAGGCTTCCCGAGACGAGATTGCGATGGGCATAATAAAAAGTCACTCAATACTCAGTAGCAATAACCAATCAAGTATGTTTCCTCTGGTCTCAAATGTTTTTCCTCCGTCTGTAGGCATTCTAACCAAGGAGGTTCTGCGTCTTTCCGCGACCCCGAGTTCTTTCACACACGCCAAATCTGCGGTTTCGCCTTCCTCCTCCACCACCTCCTTCTACACGGGCATCTTCAAGCGCCGAAAAACCACTCCTACCGCGGATGCCAACTCCAGCAGTTCACCAACTCCACCAGTCCCCCCGTCAACCACAGACGGCGGCGCCCCGGTTCCGGCGCCCCAGGCCGTGTCGTCGGCAAGTAGCACATCAAAGATCGACGGATCTGCCGAGGCATTTTCATCGGGTGACTGCAACAATGACTTGGAGGCGACGGCAGCAGCAACAGCCTCTGTGGCCGAGCAGACTCTCGGGATCATTTTTCTATCGGTGCCACACCGCGGGAATCAGTCCATGATGTTCCTCTACCAGTTTCCAATGATTTTCACGTTGACACCAGAAGCCAAACAGCTGCAGCAAAGTAAGTAGCCATCGCAGTGTTTGGGTGGCGATCGGTTAAGTGTGGGAGGGGGTGGGTTGGTAATACTTGCCTCCCGAAAAAGCACAGCACCACCTCGCAAGCGCTTCTGGGGGCCTTCGTTGATCCGATCAATCTTACCGCCTACTAATTTGTCTCCAGTAGAATTCGAAAAACGAGAGGCCCCACTAATCATTCGGCTTCATCTTTTCTGTCGTATAGCTGCTGTTGCCTATTAAGCCTTTTTAGTTTTCGCCATTAGTAGTTCCCTCTTGAGAATTCGCTCTTGCTCTTGTATCATTTATATAGCCACACATTTTTATTCCCCAGATCGTTACTTTGTCGTTGTGTGTTGTGGAATGACCGATATAATGTAACGTTACAGATCGTCCGCTTTCAATTTTGTCTCTATTAGTCATTTTATTTTTAAATCTGTCTAAACTCCCCATCGCCCTGCATTTCTTTAGATAACACCTCCATCCTGAGACTCCATGACTGGTTTCTGTTGTGGGCAGCCAATCGGCCACTGCTTCAAGTGCTCAACATGATCGAGGACCGAGAGACGGCGGTGAACCGGTGGTACTCCGTTCGTCTCGTCCAGTACGACCCCCAAGGTAACTGCGGTGCTGTATACTCTGTGGGATAAGTAAATGCCACGTGTGTCGTAGTAAGCCTGATACTCGAGTCACTGCATGCGGCAGTGGCCAAACCCCGGTTAGACGGGACGGAGGAGATCCACGCCAGGATTCAACGATCAGGAAGGTGGTGCTGTTCTACCCTGCTGCCTTGAGGGACTCTACGGTTGCACAAAGGCTAGAGATGCTCCTGGACCGAATCCCCAAGAAAAATCATAAATATATCTAGACGTTTGTCTACACCCCCTCATTGGATCATTGGATGCGGAATCCCGGATTGGGAAAGGAGATTACACTAGATCGGGGCCAGAAGTGACCCAATGACAGTTTCGCATAAGTCTATATAAATAACTGAAACAATTTGCCATGAAGGGAGTGGGGGGGGTGGTCGTTAAGTAAGAGAGCGATTGTTAAGCACCGTTCCTCTATATTCGTTCTCTGATCTGCATGTGTGATCCCGGTTCGCGACCTTTGTTCCGAACGCCTTCACGCTGTTCACCTATTTTAGACGAAGAATTCTCCGATGTTGTCCTCATCGATACGGACCACACCGACATCTGCAAACCCAAGAGCCGCGAGGACGATGTGTACCTTCGCATTGTGGACTTCATTCGTCGAACCGGCCACTCTCTAACCACCTCCTCGTCCGGTTCGTGATCGCGCCACCCTCTGAGCACCAAACATAGAACACCCACAGGCACAAGAACCCCTGTGCTGCTTTCTTACCTAATGCATATTTTTTGCCTTGTAATATCAACGGGGTTGCCCCATATGTGTGTTTGTTTTCTCTCTTGGTGTTTGGGGGGGATCGTTAATCCTGTGTGTAATCTCAAAATCCACGTTAGCTCTAATTGTTCCAAATCTCCAGAGGTATGGTCTCGTGGTTTCACATGCTCCAACAGGTTACCAATCATCTAGGCACTGACTATGGCTAAGTTCAGTTTGTCAGCTTACTGGAAGAAAAACACGTTAAACAGTTTTTTTTCGTATAATATGCTTATCCATCTGTTCAAAATGGTTTTCGCCCGGTCAAAGTTCTTATAAATGATTGACAAACCGTAGAAATGCGCGTGTTCCATCGTGACGCAAAGTTCCCTTGAACCGCATGCCATCTCAGAGAAAGCAGAATTCTAACCAGTGATCGCAGATGTATCGCTCCCCAACATACTTCATGTTTTCACTGAGAATAAGCCGGATACGAAACCACAAATTTTGATAACAGATTTTCCATTTCGCTTAAGCATATTACTTTTGATGGTAAGATATACCTGGCCCACAGAGAAGTGCAATTAATAAGTGTAATTAAGGCCACGAGAGGACCTCAACTGTTTACTTATAAAACCGATAATGATAGAGGGGACCAAAGCAAGACGAAGGGACGGACATGCTATTAATTAGTAGCTTCCGACATTTATCTTCGGCCCGGGCAGGAAGTTAACTGTAAATAAATTGTGTGGATTGGAACTTGTCTGAAAATCGCTTTGTTCCACCCTACGCATGCATGGAATAAAAAGGTACATAGTGCCGTAAAAATATGCCTCGGTGAAGGTATTGTGGGCGGCAATCAGAAGGTCATATCCATGCAACGCACCTCCAACATAAATAATTGCCGATAGTTGGCCTTTAGGCGACGTAAACAAGAGCAGAGCTTTAAGGTGCCTTTTCGCACCTGCTAGTGGATGAAGCAGCTGCCTGGACACACCTTCGCTGTCCTCCCAAGTCACTCGTTGACAGCCACTTACACAAGAAGTATCCAGGAGAAGAGCTCTCGAAAGCCGTCCTTACATTTCTGACCACTCCTCTAACGCCGTTGGTGAATGGTGTGCAAGGGAGGAATAGATAATTTGGTCGCGGGGTTGTCGTCAGGCCTCAGACTAACCTCCCGGGTTTTGGTATCAGCCTTACAATCCAGTCGCTCGAAGTAGCTGCATTGAGCAGCGGCCACCTCACACCGGAAGCCAATCGCCCGGTGAATATGCGTGGGGAAACGCCGGTGGACAGGGTGTAGGAGAGCATTCGAGGAGCCAACGAGCAGGAAAACCGTGCTGCTCAACTATGCCACCTCGAGCGACGGAGGTGAGAAACGAGACATTTTGCACCCTCATCCTCAACAGGATTTACAAGCAACGCATTGTCTGCTGGAACGTCAGAACACGTCGTTAGGCGACATTCTACTCGTAGCGGGGCACAGGAACACCCGTACTGATCAGCCACGCAGAATATCCTAGGGCAATTAGAGCTGGATCAACGATGGGAACAGCTATAACAGGTATATCGTCGCCAAAACTCGCTTCCAACACCCACAAAAAACACGCTGACGTGATACTCCAACGATAGTCTCACTGCCCCACGGAAATGGACTAAATTCGAACACGATCGCGTCGTGCATCCCCAAATGAAGACTGCAAATTATGCCGGCAGGGACAAGGAAGCAAGAACTGCTCTTATTATACTTTCGTGTGCGCGCGCTTCGGGATAGAACCACCATCTACTTCGATCGACGTGCGTGGGCAGCTGAAATCCGCGACCATACGAGAGGAGGTGGTCGCACTGAGCAAACGAGCAAGACTTGAAGCACACCGAAGCAAGCTCATGAGAAAACCCAGCGCTTGTTAAATAGCGTCTGTATTACCAAAACCACCAAAAGAGCATAAATTTACATAAAAGCAAGGATTCACGCACGTCGCGATGGTGTATTGGGTATGTGCAATAATTGTCGACATGGAGTGCGGTACAAACAAATAGCCCGCGGCTCACGCTTCATTACGGGGTACACAGCAGCGATGAGCAAGCTAGGCAAACAACGGTGCATCATTATAAAACCTACCAAACAATTCACGAGTTCTTCGCAGAATCGGTAGCAGCAACAGCCTGAGAGACCCAGAAGTGGGTGGAGTGGACAAAAAAGGAGTCAAGAAGAGCCACGCAAAAGATGGCAAGTACAAAGTCGACGTGTGGGGGGAGGGCGGGTGTGGGCCTGGTGGGCCAAGGAGGGTGGGGGTCGAACGAGCGCTTTTTGGAGTCTGTGTGTGAGAAAGAGAGGTAAGATACGCGGCAATTGGAGAGGTAGAGCACAGGCACACACAGACACCAGGCACGTCCATACGCCTATAAGGTCTTTTTCTCGTTTTTGTGGATTCCATTTGTGGTGGGCCCGGCAGACGGGCTTAGGCCATTGGCAGAGGAGTCCGAATCGAAATCACGCTCATCCTCGAGGTTGGGCATTCTTCCTATGGACTTCTTCAGAACCATCACCACAATGAACTGAAAAAAAGAGAAGCAGCGGCATAAGAAGATGTACACACGGTAAATGTGATTCATCAAAGGTCATCACCGGTCAAAGGTAGCCGATTACAAGAGGTAGACATTAATTCCGATTAAATGAATACATTTGGGACGTATGAGATGGGATCCTTTTTTGAAAGTGTTTTCATTAAAAGAAAACAAACATCATATTGGTAAATGCTACGAGAATATCGAACACGATTTTCTTCAGTTTTACTAAATATTGACGACCACCGCGAATCTCTAGCGTTCGACCCAATTTTGGTCCAATCACAAATAGGGCCAAACCTTCATAATTTGAATTGGTCGTGGCACTTACGTAGGACCAGTAGAGATGCAGGACGTAGAGCAGGGTAAGCATTGAGTTAAAAAAGAGAAAGAAGTAGGCCTCGCGGTCCAGATGAGTAAGGTAGACACCCCAAGTAGTGGCATAAATGATCTTCGTTGGAAAGAGGTAGATTCGGAGGTAGAACCTGTGCGCAAGAAAATAAACTTGGGTAATTTACACCGCCTCAAGAGACCGAACTGGTGAGGGGGTAGGGGGAATCCGGCGCTCTATACACACGGTGACTTTAGATCGGCGCATTGGCAACCAAGAGAGAAATGGGAGTAACCTGCCCCACTTGCGGTAGATTGGAGGTGTATGGGAATGGCTTCTTCTCGTGCTGCATTCTTCTGTTCGAGGGTAAACCAACTTCTTGGGAATTTAATTTTTTCAGGTGGCGCGTCGCCAGTGCAACCACTAAGGGGTGGTATAGTGCTCACGGCATCTTCCAACAACCCAGCGGCCACACGTGGAACCCAAACGCCAAATTTGAGCGGCTATCTGCTACTGGAGGATAAACCGGCTGCTTAATTAGGGTTTGTCATGAAAATGCTCGGGTGTGGCCTAACTCGGGAATCTAACTCAAGTTCCTCATCGACAGAGCAAGGATGTTAACCGCTACGCCACGGGTACGTGAAACACAGGATGGTTGTGAAAGTTCGGATGATGCAGCAGCCGATTTCGGCCACACAGATCCCAAGTCGCTGGTATGGGTATACAGAGCACTATGAACAGTCGAAATAAGCAGGAATTAGAGGAGATTAATTGTTACAGTTTAATATCCGCTTGTTTCGAAATAAAGTACTGCATGTAGGCATGTATAAACGCAACGGTTAAACCCAGGTCATGCATACTACAGTATCCAGAGAACAAACACACCATCTCTTTTGCGCTCTTTTATCACGCCACCACAACTTACCATAAATGGGGCCACATAAACGGTATCTTATTCCATGCCGAAGTCGCACACCAATTTAGTGTGCTAGTTTGATGAATCCATAAGTGCGCAAAGCTATGGACCTCGCTGTGAACCTCGTAAGGCGATTAGATTACCAAAAATCAAGGCGTTGGGCTTCATCCTCCTGAAGATTCTCGGGATTTCTTTTTTGTCCTACAGGTGCCTGTGAGTGGAACACATGTCTTTCATCAACAGAGTGGGAACACAGGTCTCTCATTACAGCGCCCTATTTCCACGCAAAACGCCCAAATGAATCCGTAGATTTAAAATCGCCCAACCGGACAGAGCTTTGAAACCTCCGTTGCCAAACCACTGGAGCCAACGGTGTCGTGGAAGGCGATGTCTGCTTTCTTCGCTGGAGAGCTGGTCGTACCAGTTGGCTTTTGAGATTCGCGGGGTGTTGCGCGTCGCCACGATTTCGGGAGGGTGAAATCAAATCCAACCAGTAGTACTTACCATGTAAGTACAAAGAGCCCAAAGAAGAAGTTGGCGATGTTGTCCAGGAGTTTGGCATTTTCGGGAAACTTTGGTCGCAAGACAATAAAGAACTTTCCCAACTCCAACAAGACATCTGATATGTCGTGCAGAAAGAGGACCAGAAGACCAACCCGGTGGAACCTGGGGTGGTGGGAGGGAAGTTTAAAATGCACACGAATTATAAAAAGGTCCAAGACAATCTCAAATAAAAATTGCGCGGCTTCTCGAGCATATTTGTTTACAGGTGCCACCCGAGATGGCCTGACCCGGGAGTCGAACCCAGGTCTGTCGCCGACATGCTAGTCGCTACACCACTGGGCGACCGGTGTTTGCAAATTATTCAATGTGCATTCCCCATTCCGAGGATGAGGCCGCCTGGTGGATGGAATTTGCATAGAGGTTTCGGGAATAAGGTGTGAAAGTGACATAGCTAGCACCACAAAGGTTTTCGTCGAAAGGAGCGCCCCTTCTGGCCAACCTGCCTAATAAAAAGGCGTAACCAAACGTAAGAATACAGGTTAAGTTAAAAAAACCCATCAAAACAAACAATCGATCTAATCCTTCAAGTATGCTACAAATAAGTAAAGACGTTTCATTTCTCGTGAATAAAACAAGGTACACCTGTGGGTGATTTTAGGATAAAAATGCCCCGAATTGGGTCATAGAAGAGCTCCGACGAGGCGATATCTGACCAATCTGTTTCCAGCCAAAGCCACGATAGGACATTGACAGTTTGGGTGATTCCAAGTTACACCCATTTCGTGGGCTCATCCGGGAAGGAGTTTATCGACACGGTAGGGGCCATGCCAGATAGAAGTGGCAGAAGATGTAATCGAAGTGGTGTATTTTCTCATAATTATACGGCGACGAGGAAAAAATGTTGAAGTTTTATTAACGAAGAACTACGACGCATTGGCAAGGACAGGCAGCATTAATTGTAACTCTCCGAGGAAGGTGGCCTAATCTGGGTTTCTCCAGAAGGAATCCAAAAAATGGAAGAGCTTAAGAGAATGAGGATAGAAAAAGCTACATCCAAATATCCTGCTAGAGGATAAACCGGCTTCATGGGGGTTTGCCGTGAAGTTTCTGGGAAATATTTTAACACGTGGCCGCGTCCCCAGTGCCACCCCAGGTGTCCTGACCTGGGAATCCGCAAAACAGTACCCCGATGTGGCTCATAGCTCGCGGGATGGGCCCACGAAATAAGCCGCACAGACGCGGCCGCAACAGCTTCCACTAACCATGCTGTGGAAACAAACAACAAGATTTGGCCTATACCAGCAGACAGGGGGGGGTGGTGATAAACTAACTTTGCAAAGAATGAGAACGATAGTAGAGCGATGGTGAGCAGGTGGTGGACGAGTATGATGGAGGTGTCCTTTCTTCGGGCGTCCAGGTACAGGGACGCGTAGAAGGAGTGAGCGTAGAAACCGATATGGAACATGTAGAGCCAATAGTACTGGGGGGGAATTTGCTGGTCAAAGTAGCCCGCTAGAGGACAGGGGAAAATCAAAGTGAATCAGAGAGGAATCGCGCATCCCAAGCAAACGTAAACACACACACACACACACATTGAGGACCCGTAGTGGATCGCCAACAGCACACACCCTTAGCGTCAACCACGCCCACTCCTTGAGCATTTATGACTAACGACGTTTGCATCGAAATGCAACAAGAGGGTGCACTCGCCATCTCGCGCCAGTAGAAGATAAAAGTTGCCCTTACTTTTGACTCGGTCTAACGGTAAGCTAACTTCCCCCACAAAAAATGCTGGCACAACAACTAGGCGTCTTCTTTCTCACTGCACAGAGAAGGGCAGGGAAATGAGGGCAACTCGTTTTTTGTCGAGAAATATCACCAAGTCACAAAACCCCTATACACACATGCGCATTAGACAGAGTAGCATTGGTAAAGGGCCTACGACACACATGTACTCCCTGTCTTTCTATCGTATGAGTCAGGCCAACACCAGCACGACGCGCGGCGTGTGCATTTGGCGATCAACGTAACCACAGAAACACCACAAGTCTTAGTGCATATGGGTGCTGTAGAGCTGTGGGCAGGACCGGCATGCGGTATTAATTAGGAAGTCGAACCAAGGTCTCCAATCGACAGGGCGAATGTGCTAACCACTACACCATCTGTCCCCGGGGGATCATTGCAAAATTAACGCCTAGAAGCGGCGAGCAAATTAAATGGTTTGAGGTAAAATGGCTATGAACTGAAAAA
Source organism: Proteocephalus fallax (assembly GCA_028672205.1). Lineage (NCBI taxonomy): Eukaryota > Metazoa > Platyhelminthes > Cestoda > Proteocephalidea > Proteocephalidae > Proteocephalus > Proteocephalus fallax. The sequence continues at coordinate 41,360 of JAPUBX010002411.1, forward strand.
TGCATTCGAAGTCTAGGCGACTAAAACAACACGAGTCAAGGGAGAGGTAGAACCAACAACAACGGCCCAGGAATTAGGTGATGGAAATATAATAAAGCCCCGAAGTACACACACACACAGGCTTTAGAGCCCACGTGCAGACGGGCTACCTGTACTACCTACCCGCTGACTAGGGTTGCAAAGATAAACTGGGGGTACACATCTGAATATACTGCGATTGTGACATTTGTAGGTAGACCTAGCGATTTAAGAGCATGATCAAGTGAAGGCACTAAGAAGAATAATTGCTGCGAACTCACGTTTAAAGTGAATATTCTTGAAAATACACAGTGGATAGACGAAGTCCTCATAACCCCAGACATAGACGATTGTGGCCTCCGCGGTGAAGAGGAAGCTGTATGATAAGATGCTCCACAGGGGTGTTATGATCTTCTGCTTGGAGTGATCGGTGGTGAACCGCTTGCCAAACCGGGTCTGGAAGTGAAGGAGCACATACAGGCACGATTCAAATAGCGATTTTGCAACAGTCACGGATAAAAAAACAAACAGTAGTCTGTAAAAACCAAGTCTTGATGCTGTATTCTCCTGGATGGAGTACTTAAGAGGTCGGCCGGAATAATTGTATTTGGCTGCTGAAATGAGGCACAATCGTCGTCAATGCCCCACACCAAGGTCCACTGGGGTCAAACTAGAGATGGCTAACTGTGGTACAAAACCAATTCGACAAACGGTACCTGGCTTGCAGCACAAGAACAAACGAAAAAATAACAAGATAAAACTTACACAAGTCGCAAACTGTCCTAATGAAAAAAGGAAAAAACCGCGTGCCACCACCTTAGATTATTATTTATCATTAATTGTCCCAAGCCTTCCCAGCATCCACATGGTTCGTGCTAAAGAATAAGCGTAGACTATATCATAGATTTTGAACATCATCGTACATTAAATGCGTTTATTTTAATGCTCGGGTTGACCGTTGCAATCCAAGTTTGAATACACACGAGGGTTCAGCTTAATAATAATAATTTTAATAATAATTGAAGTGGCTTTATTGAGGTCACGAGGACCAAAACTTTCAGCAGGCATTCGTCTTATTCCCTATTCTTGGAGTGCTAATTGCTAAAGTGGTGCGAGACGCTCCAGGCCTGACGTTAAGAAATAGAATAAATATTGACGGCCTAGAGGATAAACCGGCTTTCTGGGTGTTTGCCACCAAGATTCGTGGGAATATTTTAATAGGAGGTGGTCTGACCCGGGATTCGAACCCGGGTACCTCATCGACAGAGCGATGATGCTGACCGCTGCACTATATGTACTCGACATGCCTAGAAACTCGGTTACTTAGGCTTAAATGGGGTGCCCGTGGGAAACTATGCAGACAGCATGGAGGGACAATCGACCGCGTTTAAATAAGGAAATGCACGAATGGGTACATACTCCGAAAAAGACCTTTGTGCAGAGGTATCGAACAGCGGTGAAGACGAGAGCGACAAATCCAGCTACCATGTAGGGCCCCCATCGGATGGACTCGAACAGGCGCTTGTAAATTTCAAACGAGTACGAATAGATATGTGGTTGGAGACAGAACTCCACAACGGCCATCAGGGTGTGGTTGAGGAATTCCAGGGGTCCCGGGGCCACGGCCGACGCATCGCACTGATTAGCCAAGTCCTCGAGGTACTGGTGCGTGAATCGGCCCGACAGTGTGTCATCTCCCACAAAGAAGGCCTTATCAAGCTCGTAAATCGACCGGAGCACCTGGTATCTCTCGTGAGTCGTGGGATCCACGACCCAGACCAAGTCGTCACTACCAGTAGGACCAGCAGCCGCGAGAAAGAATGCCGTTCCAAGCAGCAGTAACAGGAGCGACCTCATCACGGGGACGATGAAAGACTATATAAATACACATATGGATAGAACAAAAACGGTCGCAACAAAAGAAAACAGCACACAAACAGAGAGTAAAACACGCGTGAACCACAACACCTATTTCTTTGTTTTCATTTTAAAAAATAGTAGCAACACTGGTAGTGGAGAGTACAAAAATATGTGAATTGTTTGTCACACACGTAGAGGGCGTTGTTAACGCCAATATAGCATCTTCTGGGGGGAGGCTGAGAGCGAGGTTTCGGCTGGCCAGCGGTAACCAAGGAGACAGGGTTCGAGCGATGAGAGGCGTTTGGCGAGGTCCTCTCCGCCCTTCACCGGCGAGTACTTACGCTTAGGTGCCCGGGAAGGGCGTTTTCCCTGAGCCCGAACACTATCACCATCACCAATTATAATCTTGGAGGAGGCGAATTGTTTTAGCACCGGTGGGGTGTTCTCCGAGTCCGAATCGAGCAATAAATCGCAGTGGTCATCCTCGACTTTGCTAAACAGTGTCTACATACACGAAAACAGAAACAACAAGTTTTTCAAATAGCACGGGTATCCAAAACGAACTGCAAGGTTTGTATTTATGCAACCCAAAGAGAAGACCAAGGCGGCTGATGGACGTGTGCAGAAAAAGTGGAGTTAAGCGAAGATTAATCTTGACATGTTAACAAAAATCAACGTTGGAACCTAATTAACATGACCATAAAGGAATGCACCGCCAACTAATGCGACTGAACGGCTTGTTAAATGTCAGATTCATAGAGGTAAATAAAACCTTAGAAACGCGTAGAATATACAAAAAAATCACATTTCAGTTACGTGAACTTTAAGTGCAAATGTTCGGAAACCTTTCTTAATACTCACCAGATCTGATTAAAAGTGATACATATGGACGAAAAACTTTAAATCTCCAAACTGGTAAATGATAAACAATTATTTTAATAATAAATCGTAAACGCGCACCTGATAACATGCGCGTCGTTCACGCCATTGACCGCCGACCAATCGATCCTCATCCTTCTCCCAAGACTGCAAAAAAGGATGTTTAAGTGTGAAAGCAGACGCCAAATTAACGTCCAGACGACCGGCTCTAGCCTGTAATCGATTGAAAAGTGTCCGACTGCGCTGGAGAATTTCCGCTGACTCATTTTCAGAAGTGCTCAGAGAAGCCAAATACTTTCGTTTCTGAGCACGAGAGTAGGAACAGCGAACCGGTTTCTTGCTACAGAGGGGAGGCGGAGATAATGGCTGTTTCCCGGAACCACATAAATGAGCACCGATTTGTGCGGTAAAATCGACGAGTTCATGAACCGATGGTAGACTTCCCAAAACACGTGTTTGGGTGGAAGGGAAATCTTCAACTTCTGGGGGTGGGCAATTGATCGATTCTTTTATAGCGTTACTGTAAATATTACGCGGCCGACGAAGCGCTTTTCTTTCTGCTGTTTTCGAAATCTGTTTTGTTGACAGTGAAATAATGGAGGCACGTGGACGCAATACACGAATTGATTGTCTCGAGGCTTGCGATGATTGTACACTGCTACTTTCCTCGCTTTCTTCAACAATAACTACATCGCTGGAGCAGGAATCATCCTGATCTTCGACTGCGATGTTAGGTATCATGCTCTCAGGATCCCAGTCGAGACTCAGGAGTTTCGTATCTTCCATAGAATCTTAACGAAATATTAGAGAAAAGCAGTAATCACATACTCGACGATTCCTTTGAGCAACTCATACAGGGTGGTATAATGTCTTCAAAGTCGTCAATCAATTCATAACAATGTTCTCCTAGCCTAAATGCAATAATACAAAAATTGTGAAAAGCAAAAAAATTCTAGTCGATATCAGACTCCAATAGAGGCCTCAAACATCTGATGTAAACCGAAAAAACATGTGATCGCCCCAGTGGCGCTCAAAACGGAGAAATGCGTAATACTAACACACAATGAACGATAAGGTATTCCACCGCTAATATTTAAATATAATGGTGCAACTAATGGAAAAACGGTATCGTTACCATGCAAAATAACTTTAAAAAACCATGATCACTTGCATTCGAGGAAGTGCACGCAAACTAAAATAAAATTTGCAATGAAATTTAGTAGGCTTTGCTGCTTTAATTGAATGTCAAGGCAAACACCAACCAATTAAAGCTAAGCAAGCTCAACATATTAGCAGAAAAAATATCTTGAAAAATACTAATCTGAATTTTTCCTGAGTAAATATTAAAATAAAATATGAAAAATTATTAATTATTATTGCTTCCTTAGATCTTGATGCTCTGAAAGACGTCTTTGTCTTCAAATCCGATGACAATTCTGCGGTTCCTTACGTTTCATCTCTTATTTCAAGCGCTTTTCTTCGCACTCGCAAATCCTCTATCTCTAGTTCCCACATGCGGTTCAAACAATGTGTCACTGCAAGATTTCTCCGATTATCACCCACCTCTTCCATTATTCGTTAAGAGAATACTCCTTCCTTCGGAATAGAGAGATGCCGTTATAACACATATTCCGAAACAGACCAATGGTTCCGCGGGACCTGTGAAGTATAGACCTATCGAAAACTCATCTGGCTGGTTGAAAGTGATTGAGAAGTACCTCTCCTCCTAATTAGAGGACACGCTAAAATCTACCGATGACCCGTTCAGTTTGCTTATAAACTTAATAGAAGCACGCTGAACGCCGTGGTCACGTTTTCGTACACCTTCAACTATTTACTTGATGCCGGAGCGAAAGCTGTCAAGGGAGTATTCCTGGGCGTTACCTCTGCTTTCAATACTACCTCACGCTCCCACATTCTTTCTCAACTATGTCAATATGTCGTTGAAGGATGGTTTATTAATTGGCTTCAACACAGTGCTATCTCTATTCCTTTTTCACTATTACGCGTCCCCGCACGACGTGAAACTAATAAAATACACGGAAGACTTTACTTTATGCCATGCCTGCAAAACGAATGAAATCCCTTCACTCCATAATTTCGCATTGAGCTCAAAATCGAAATTCCTTGGCCTTTTTTTTGACAGTCGGTTATCATGACGTGGTCATGTGGATGCCGTCTCCAGTAAATGTCGTCGCCTCTGATTCTTAGTTCGCCGGTTCAGGAGACTTGGTTTGAGCTCGAGCCGTATAAAAACCTTTGTCTACGCCTGTATAATTGCTTTTATTGTATATTGTTCCCAGTAATTTTTCCCGGCCTAAAATGTTCCGACTTTTTAAAACTCCGTAGGCTTTTAAAAATAATCTCGTTTTCTAGTGGCATGCCTATGCTCCCCATCACATAGATCACCGTTCAATTCCACTTCACCAGTTGTACAATAATCGCTGCTAGTATATAAACTGACCCCTCCCCTCCCCTCTTCTCAAGTTCATCCAAGAGAAAATGTCTTCGACCTATGCGCAGACAATACCGTGCAATACGATCAAGAACGGCGGCATATCGGAATCCGGCCATACCTTAGTTTTCCACATTTTTAGTTTCACCAGAGCAGGTGAAACAAGAACATAAATACAATTTTCTTATCTAGTACTTGTTACACTGTCTTGTTTTATGCTGAAAGGTTTTGTTCTCGTGACCTCAATACAGCTCTTACAATTATTTTTATTATTGAAAAAAATATGTTTAACGCATACCCTTTTTCATAAATTGCCAGGAGGAGCAAATCCATAAATTACTTAAAAATTACAACCAGTTACCAATAAAAAACGGAAATTCTACTGGGGTATTTGGTACTGCCAGGGTAGTCTGTGGTTCTATTTACGAGTCGAACGCACGTAACATTGACGTTGAATGGCGGTGAACTATATTATAACTCAATTGAACTATTTCAAGGTCCAGTGATCAAGGTCTAGGATCAATGATCTGCTCTAATATCTTATGATCCGCCAAGATGGTAAAGAGTACTGAACATTAATACCAAATGTTGAGTACCGCTGCATTATGTCGCGCTTCTTTCGCGTCTGTAGGTAGTATTTATTGATTTTTCTTAACTTTTCAAGTAACATACGAATGGTACTGTCCGGTTCACCTCAATAATAATAATGGCAAGCGATTTATGAAGGTCACGAGGACCAAAACTATAAGCATACAAAATAATGTACTAAACAATGCTATAAGCGAAAACTGTTTTTATGTTCCCCATTCTCCTGTGCGCGTTTAACTAAAAGTCGGGACAAATAAGGAATGGACGAATTGCGATATGACGTCGTTTTTGTAGGTATTAAACTGTATTTCCTACTCATTGGCCAAAGAGATTTACATATTTATGCAAACGTGAATAGAATGGATCGGATTTCCAACTATTGAAATGTTGGTTCAATGATGGTCTTTTCGATGGAGACCATAGGTAGGCAACTAGAAAACAACATTATTTCAAAGTGCCAAAGTTAGAAAATTTGAGACCAGGGAAAATACATGGAAACAATATGCAATCAGGGGAATTACATAGGCGCGGACAAAAGTCTTTATAGTGTCTGAGCTTACTCCGAGTCCCGTGAACCCACGAACTAGGAATCAGAGGCGACGGAATTTATCGAAGACGGCATCGAACATTGAAACTAACGCCGAGGAGTTTTTATTAACAGCTCCATACATGATCGTCGGACGATGATCTCTATGTTCTGGAATACTATACTATAAAGAATAGGAATAATAATAATAATAATTGCAGTGGCTTTATTGAGGTCACGAGGACCAAAACTTTCAGCAGTTAAAAGAGGCAGTATAACAAGTATTCTATGTGAAAATTGTCTTTTAGTTCCTGTTTCACCTGCTCTGGTGAAACTAAAAATCGGGACAAATAAGGAATGACCGAATTGCGATATGCTGCCGTTCTTGTTGGTATTGAACGGTGTAGTCTGCGCATTGGTCGAAGAGATTTACATTCAGATAAACTGGAATAGAGGGGATGGGAGGGGTCACTTAAAATACGAGCAGCGATTAGTGAACAATTATTGAAGTGGCGTTGAACGATGATTTCTTGAATGGAGAGAATAGGCAGACCACTAGAAAACGAGATTATTTAAAAAAAACATACGAAGGGTTAACACGTCAGTAACTTTAAGGTAGGGGAAAATTACTGGGGAACAATATACAATAAGGGGAATTATACAGGCATGAACAAAGGATTTTATGCGGCTAGAGCTTAAGCCAAGTCTCCTGAACCGGCGAACTAGGAAGCAGAGGCGACGGCATTTACCAAAGACGGCATCCAGCAGATCACTCCATGAAAACCGACTTTTTAAAATAACGCCGAGGAATTTGGATTTTGAGCTCGAAGCGAAATTACGGAGTGAAGGGATTTCAGGAATGTCATGAAATTGCAAACCTGCCAGGCATACAAACAAAACTCTCAAAATACAAAAGTTTACAGTCGTATCCAAAATGCTCGAATACCGATTCGGATAATTTTATGTTTTAACATATTTATTGTGTATAAAGTCTCTCTTTCGCATCGAAATGAGAGACCGACTAAGCACATCGAATTGGACAGTCAAAATTGAGTGTCCCCTAAAACGTCCGGATTTTCCCACATTAACTCGCAAGTTACGGATGATTTTGAACCACTTCAAACGTGAATCGATGTATGCATGTAACCAAGCTATACCCGAATACGAGTTGCTGTGGCCTACCTGGTTACATGGAAATGATAGAAAATAGAAAGCGCACGTCTCGAATATATTTAATTTCACAGTGCTTTATAGATTGATAACTATTTGTTTACACCACCATCTAGACAATAAGCAATACAATCGCAGCCAAACAAACGCAAACCATGCGGCAAAGTGAATGCATTTATTCAGCAGTTCAAGTTAATCACTTCCATAATGCCCGCTTGATTGAGGGTTGTGGTCATCGTTAAAATGGCCTTCATCATCTGCACCCGGCAATGCGTTGCTGTGACCAGGTTGGATTAAATTAAAAAGAAAGAGACGTGTAAGCGCAAACCCAAATTCCCTGATTTGTTTGATCATGTGACCTTCGTGGTTTTATCTAAGCTGATGGATCGTTTTCCAGCTGGGCATGCATATTTGTATCAAAAGATATAAATGCACGGGGGTGCGCGAGGGTGAATATGATCGATAGCCGGCAATCCATTGGATATCGCTTCGAACATTTTACCGATAACGGGGAGCATCCTTGAAATGCTAGGCATACCCGCGCGTAGTCGAATGGAATGTTTTGCCAAAATATCAAGACAATCGGGAAGGTCATTTTGGATATCCTCGAACACGACACTTTCGGTGATTTACGTTGGTATTTACATAGATAGACAGACATGGTTTCTTAACATCGGTATCAATATTCAGTACCCTATGTGGACGCTGGCACGTTGCTCCCAGTTACTAATCAGAATCTTACATATTGAATGATGTGAATGGCAATGGCGATACTACGACGACGCTCTCTAAATACCAGGAAGCTGTCCGCCTTTCTATAACGCCGCCAGTCGACGTGGTTCGCCACGTTTTATGCCGAACAAACGCGGGTCTTCCAATCGGTGTGCTTTAGTTGTCACCAGGCCCAGGTTGGCGTTGTCGGAGCGACGGACAGCTTAAAACCGGACCACAATTACATCCGACTTGATCTTCGATCATCGTGTTTGAACAGCTGTAATCTTTGAAATCCTCTAGCAGCAGATGAAATCTGTACAAAGCAAACAAGCAAACAATAGTCATGAAGGCGTTACGCGCGTGCTGTTGGCCAAACAATGGCGGTTAAAACTCCTATTTTCGACAGAACTCTCTCCAGACAACTTACGTCACATCAAAGCCCAGACGCCGCACCCCTGCCCATTTGCGGAAAGTTGTCTTCTATTTTTACAGTCAATCTCCGGCCCCCACACACTGAGACCTACTCTGGCAACTAAGCGAATCAATTAACGCCACAGTTATGGCGAACTCATGGGACAAACGTCTCCAGTTCTTCGCAGACTCAAGGACAAACGAAAATCAATAATTTCTCGTAGAAGCCATCCTGTCCAAGGGACCACAAAACTGCCACAAGTTAAAGGCAGAGTTAATTTTGTTCATAATTTAGCATTCACGCCATAGTATTGTTTTTCACGCAAATCTGTCCTATATTATTTTGATATTTCACGCTAAATGTAGGTTGTCGCTTTGCAAATGTCTGCTTCTAACAAAAACTCATCCAGTAGCAATAAACTCACGAGTAAATACATAACAAAATCCATTCAGGCGTTTCTGTTCAATTGACCTAATCGCATAAGCTATCTACGCGAAACAAGTTACCCACAAAAAAAACAGGAAATCTGAATTTATATAGCAATAAGACCGCAGAGCCTCACCATAATTTGCGTTACATTTTTTCAGAACTTTATATTTACGGATAACGTTCTGGGTTGTACAATGTGTTGTTGTCTTGTAAATTAACGAAAAAAAGGCACAAATCGACTTAAATATTGCTGAAAAGGCGATTTAAGCATGGTCTTTTATTCTCTGAAAAATTAAAATAGTGGACTTTCACGGGTGTTTGCTGCACCATAGGACAATCTTGAAAAAAAAATGGTTCGTGATCCTCCGACAGTCCTTAGGGACGACCAATCAAATCCTTTGCTACCTACGTGTACAGAGGATATAATAGAGAAAAATAAAATTAAATAAACAATGACCTTGACTGAAAAAACGATAATTCGACACATCGATGCTAATTGAATTCCCGTAGGAAGGTGACACATAAAATTAAGAAAATGGTAAGGTCGCTATAAATGTTATTTGCTCTTCCATCCAATACAAGGCGACCAAACGAATGCTTAGCCTAGAGTCGTTTATTAGAAAATAAATGGGTCTTTCCACCGTATACATTATCTTACATCACCGATAGCGGTGTTCGCATCCATCCAGTGGACACAGTTGGCAATTATGCGCCCAAGTATTACGCAGCTCGTTTGCAAATGAGTACCACGGACGAAACCCACCTACTGGGGTATAAAAACCGAGAAGCCCTTCTGCACTGGCGTCATTCACAGGATGGCACGCAGCGTGACCGGAGAACGGGCGGTAGTTAAAAACGCCGACATGGATGAACCGATGCAAAACCTGGCGGTTGAATTAGCGGCTCAGGCACTTGAGCGATTCGTCATCGAGAAGGATATCGCCTCCTACATAAAGAGGGAGTTCGACAAGCGCTATGGCCCCACTTGGCACTGTGTCGTCGGGCGACACTTTGGAAGGTGAGTTCCGAAGCCACCCTTTATTGTTTGCCCGTGTCTTCCGTGCATCTAAACGCGACCCTAAATGTCACAACACAAAAACCACATTTATTAACATAACTGAGTTAATTTGGGGGTTTCATGCTGTAAGCATAGTTGTATTATTAGACGTATGCTTAATGGCTCCCTATCACTCCAGATAATCAGAAATAACTCAAGAAGACACAATAGAAGCACGTTAAATCGTCCATTTTATCATCATTTATGTTATTTAAGGGTTCCTATTGTGTGAGTGGGCTATTTTAGACCCAATTTTAAATGTGCCTATTTCTTCAAATTGAACTGTGAAAAAGGTTCCGCCGAAAAACTATTAATCGTCATTTGCTTTGGGTTTGGGATGATGTCGGAGAGGAGTCAAACTAGGTTGCCGTATTTTTATTTAATTGCGTTTATTTAAGCCTTCCTCTATTTTTGTTTGAATTCCGATTTTAAGGCTTGCAGCTTCGTCATAGAGTGTTATTTTTGTGTAGGGTTGAATTCATTTAGATGATATCAGAAAAAATAGGTAGGCTTGAACACTAAACCTGAACACATGTATTTTTCGTGAAAAGATTTAGCATAGACAACGTGGGATTTAATCACGCCTCAGTGACATGTTTGGCCCGGAAAGACAACGAGACCTCATGCTTTAATGAAACGAGAGCGTATATTTTATTGAAGAAAGAATGTATAAGTTTATAGTCAGGATTACAGAATGAATCCGGGAACGTCTTTTCCCGCGTAAACAATACTCCAAGGAGTTTATTAATCATCCAATTTTGAGATAGAATCGTCCTCTCTGCCATTAATCGGTGCTACCTTCGACCAGGCCCGTGGTATTTATATTGGGACAGGTGGTCATTTAGTCTGCGTGATATGAGAGGGACCACTAAGTAAAGCGATGATGATGATGACGACGACGACGACGACGATAGTGTCAATGATTGAAGACAGAGACGAAAAAATACTCGACAAGACGATGATCAGATAGATGCATCATGGCGCGAAAGACGTCTTATACGTGTTGCCCGTAGTTTAAGGAATAAGACATACCTTGGGAACTTATGAATGCAGGGCAAATACACTTATTAAGAAGGAAATGTGGAAATAGGGACAAAAGGGAGCTGTCCTCATAATTAGTAATCACTTGGCCGATAGGGACGAAGGGAGGATGTCAAGTGGACTGGTGTGAATGAGAAGACATGCCGCAAGCGGAAGGATCACTTTCTGAAGTCAAGGCGTGGAAGTAGTGAAGGATAACTGCAAAATTAATGTCTTAATTTTTCGGTTGTTTTGTTATTTCATGTGTGTTGATCAGGAATGGCGCTTCATTCGTTAACCAAACAATGTGTAGGGTTTGTTTGAGGTTCGTGGAGAATCAGGTGAAGAAAAGAGAAGGAATTTGAGCCAAAACACGTCTTCTATATATTAGACCATGAGTGGCGAAAACTCTGACTCATTTATTTCTATCCGTTCACAAGCAACATCTGGTAAATATGGCGTGTTTTGAGAATGTTCCCCAACGGTAGATCAAATCCTACTAGAGGATGGTGGTTGGTTGAGGTCGAAAAACCACACTCTACCATCCAGCGGTTATGGAATAGGAAGCTTCACTCAGATCAATCCGATGTTCTAGCATTTAATGAAATTGTCAGCTCCAGATGCCATCTTTCTTGGCAAAAGGTTTTCTTGTCCTTTTTGTGTAGGATTCGTGTCGGTGATGCCAATACCGACGACTAAGACGATGATTTGGTGTGCGTACTAACAGAGGTCGATAGGTTGGAAACATTTACTCTTGACGTAGAAGCCGGGAGATCTGCGAAACTACCCTGGCGTAAGGAGAGTTTGACCTTCGGGACACCATTTCAGTTTAAATTGTCGATTGGAAAGTACATTGCATGCGGCCAATGCTCTCACTAGCACTGTTGTGTGTTTAAGGCCTTCAAAGGTGCAGGGAGGCTCTACTAACCGAACATTCGTCGAATACAGCACTTCAACAATACGATCTCTCTTTTTTTAGTTACGTCACTCACGAAGTTCGGAACTTTGTCTACTTCTACGTTGGAACGTTGGCCTTTCTGCTCTTCAAATCAGGTTGATCAAGTCCACAGAATTCCGATATGAGGCGATGATATTAGGAAATATATATATAATTAAAAATTAACCTCAAAGTGTTGTTATCTAGGATCTCCGAAAGTAATCGTGCGATTTCGTTGGTACTTTAGCAAACCTACCTGACTCAGAGGAGAACATTGTTCTATTCACACCACACGACTAGCCCTCTCCCCAAGGCGCCAGGATAACTGCTCAAAGCGATATGTATCCCACCGTGATCTACCGTGGTCCCATATCAATCTATCCGATTTAATGCTCATCTAAAATACTCTGCTTTCTGGCTATACGTAAATACGTTAACCTGGAACATCACGACAAAAACGTGTTCACAGCGGACGATATATGGCCCCCATGTCAAGGTCAAATAACCGTTAACGAGTGGTAGGTAAAATTATTAACCGCGAAGGTCAGTGTTGAACAACAAAAAACGAGATTTTGGAAGTGATTAACTGAAGCTCATATCTACACATATTCACTGTCGCATTGTTCGCGTTTGTCCGAGTGTTGAGATGTTGGCATTAGTAAACATTATCCAAAGCAATTGACGAGTCAAACGATGGCATTGAAAAGTGGGCTTCCTACCTCCTTGCCCCGGCGAGGTCAACGCTACGCGTGGCCGGTGTCAGCTGGTGTCTCATAAAAATATAGTGTCTGTTAGAAATATCCACCATGTCATTTTATCCCAACGGCAGAACTAAGGTTGCGTCCACTAACATGACGAAAAATGATTAACTGTTTAAATACACCAAAATGAAATATCGCATTATCAATTTAGACATTAAACAAAATATTATTCACCAGCATAACCAGGCTTGATAAAGCGATACCACAATATTTGTTACAGTCACATATTAAATAGCTATGGTTTATTCATCTGCATCCGTATGTGTGCTTGACTCAATGGAATGTGTTACCTCTGATTTCAAGCATGCGACGAGGGGTTCTAGTACACATTGGAATAGGACCAACTCGATTGGAGGGCGCGCGTTATGGAAAAGGCCTTTCAATGGCCGCCATTACGCGTTTGCCAAACTTTGTACACTTCGAGGGTTTCATTTGCCTTTCTTGCAAATTTACCTCGTTTTTATTTCGTTCATTGTTGTTCAATTATTTTACACCTGCTATGTACAATCGCAACTTCTTATATAATTTTTGTCTGTTATAACATTTAATGCTGAAAGTTCTGGTCCTCGTGACCTTAATAAAGCGAATACCATTATTATAATTATTATTGGCTTCAATTTCGAGAATTGGAGTGACGGTTTACCGTAGAAAATTATAAAAGGGTCTGCGTGGCTCACTGAGTTTGGTCGATGTGCAAGGCATGGAAAACATGGTTCGCAGATAATAAATTTAATTCGCAATCAGAACGCAAAAGGCAGCAAACTGAAAACGCCAGAAGTTTATAATTATAATTACTAATTGATTCCATATGTGGTCTCGCAAGACAAATTAGAAAGTCACTCGGACTTGCCTTTCCCTATTCTCGTAATTTCCACCAATTCTAGCCAATCCCTTAATGTCTCTGTTACCTGTAGGAAATACTACTACGCGCACGCACCGACTCCGCTGTCCTACCTCGCCTACGAAGAGCACGTGCGCACGCCGAACGCGCTATCCAGAAAACACGCGCCTAGGCACACTAGAACAAATGAACGCACTGCAGCAATTGGTCGAAGGGCCATCTTTTTTGGGGGGGGGGAGCGAGGGTCTTTGGGCCAATAGACGCGTGGCTCATTGAACTACAACCAAGACGGCGCGCTGTCGTACGTAGTCAGCTACTAGGCGAGCAACTACATCTGGTCTTCGTGGCTGGGCAGGGCTGTGAACACGCAAACCACGGACTTCGCAATCAACGATGTCTCTTATTAACCTCTACCAACCTCCATCCCTTATTGACTGAGAGAACCATATACTACTACTACGCCCGTCCTGGTAAATGTTTTTTTGTGCAATTCAGTAAATTCATTTTTTTGCCGCCGTCGCCTACTCCCGAATAACCGACTGCATAGGTGTTCCCTTGAAGATTCTGGGAAAGGGTACTCAGTTCCACCCGTGGTGGGCTGACTACTGCACCATCGGACATCAAATTATATAGTCACATATTTCAGAAACATGAACATGAAAAGATCTGCCAGGGTGTTAGTCTGTTAATTATAAATATTCATTTTTTCTAACCGAGTCATAAATATTTCCAGTTTTTTTTCGATTCGCCTCCGGGATCGGAAGTGGTAGTTTATGAACCGGTAATTATGCGCGTCTCCCATTTATGTCCTCGACTGACAAACGACTTTCACTTCCTTTAAAAATTCGCCGAATTCGAACAATTTAGTGGACGAAGTTAATTGCCTAATATTTTTACAAACACGTGTCAATACAAACTTAAAGCTGTACGCAAGAGGGACCAAGTTTAATTGGGAAGGTAGAGCCCTATTTCCAGTGAACATGGAGCTAGTATTTTAAGAGAAACACATTCGTTTTTTCCATACGTTACGCAAGATGACCGATAGTACTTCTTCGAGGTATCACCCCACGTAACCACGAAAGCAGCGACCCAGAGTCACCCAGGACCTCTGCAACAACATCTTCATTCGGCAATGTTGATGTTATCAAATACGTTTTTCCCAAACTAGGTGAATTGTGCCACGGGAAAGCGAAAGTATGCTAGACGGTTTCCATGTGACATCTCCCTGGTCGGACAGCCGGAGCCTCGTCGCATCTTGGACCTGGAGCACCAATGCCCACCTTCAGTTGTTCGAAAAGGCATATGTAAGTCATCTTGGCGGCTTGAGCAAACGCGCTGTAGATGCGCATGTTCACACACTACTTGGTCGTTATTAGCAAACCTGCCCACCTCAATAAGCAGAATAATCCTCAATAAGTCATGATAAGCCAAGGCGCTGCCTCGAACACTTCCGAAAAAAGACAAGCAAACACGAAATTGGGAATTCCCTATGACTGTGCGGCTTTTAAACAAGGGTCAAACATGTTTTTTCGTGCGGCTATCTTCATACGAGAGAATGAATCGGCTTCGGAGAATTTTTCCACGAAGATTCCTTGGAATACTGTACAGACGGCGTCGACAGTACGACACTGCTATCCAGTGGCATGCATCGTCCATTGCAATCGAAGAGTTGTGAATTCGAGTCGTCGATGGAGCACGCAAATCCATCTTTATTGATGTTTTAAAATCCCATTTTGAACTGATGTACCAATATCAACAACGCGAATAGGATAAGGAATAACAAATTGGTTACACGCATGGCTCTTCCACAAAATGTTATGCATTGCACTTAAGTCCCGATTAAATAATTTGGAGAGTTAACTGAAAATGTGATACACAGGAAGGTGCTGTGAAAATAAGAATAGACAGTTTGTTGACGACGCTGGAATAATGGAAAATTAAAAGATGGCAAACAAATTCGATTGGTTTGAGATTGCTGTTTTTGTCTTATACCTTGGCATAATAAAATCGCATCTAAAATGCCTATTTTTGGTCAAAAAGACACTAAAAGGTAACGGATTAACCCAACGTTGACTAATTCGATTTTTTAAATGAACCTCGAAATTCTATTTACGCGCGACCAGGTATGTTACTCTTGAGACAATGCTCACGACTCCATTTAATTATACCATTCATTCTGAAATACTAAAAAGTCGGCTTTCTTGTAATCAGCTCAGAAGGTATCAAATTATTTCGCAGTCTATACCCAATAGGCTGTCGTATAACCATCTTTACAGGCAATATGCGTAATTTAGGGCTTGCTTTTGTCATTTGATGTCCTTTCTTTGTAGTTGCTTTTCTACAGCCCTCTTGATGAAGGCTTCGAAAGGACCGAGGTCATCACTCACCCAATAACCTTCTACGTTCTGAAGAATCTGCGTCCAGAGACCGTCTACTTGGTTTGTCTTCGAGTCCACCATAGACTTCGAGCAAGCAATTCACTCACCTTACCCTCCGTCTCCCAAATGGCCACCACCAACCTTCTCACGACGACGACGACCACCACCACCACGACGACGACCACCACAACACCAGCTTCCACCCTTAGTCAGGGGTCGCTCAACAACTGGCCTACGTGGCAGCCACCTAGTCCCATTTCCCCAGACAAGTACGCCTACGAGGTTCGCTGTGCTCAGGCCACCACCCAAAACTGGCATCTCTCGGCTCTGGTGGGTGGTCTCTTGGGAGTTGTCTTCGCGCTCATAATCGGGTTCCTTCTTCGCTTGGTTCTTCGGCGCAAGTGCTGGAGACCCGGTGGCGGCAGGGGCTTCGGTAAACAGGTTGCAGAAAACTCGCTCATTGGAAACTCGGGCAGTAGCCATTCGAGCTACCAGAAGAGCGTTCGGCAGCCCAATCCGAAGAGACAAAGAAGCCTCAGGAGTCGACTTTGTGCGGCAAGATCGTCGAGTTCAAGAGGCGAATTAAGTGAGCATCTGCGAGAGGAAGACGAAGACGAGGACGAGGACGTCATAGCGGAGGATGACGATGAGGATACTGAAATAGATACGGGTTGCAAGTCGTCGGTGCGGTCGCAGACGGGAATATACGGAGGTTCGGGTGGAACGACTGGCAGTAGTAATCGTCACAGCTCCGTCTGCAGCTCCGTTGATGCACGCGAGGAGGCATCGTTAGTGGTACACACGGCACGCTTGCCCGTGAATGGAGGGCAAATAGGCGTTGGAGCCCGACGATCAAGAGATTACAACAGGCCCGATACGACGAACAACAACATCAAACACGATAAAGGGAAAGGAGAACCCGGGTCACCCATCACAACCAACGAGAGGATCATGACCCACTCAATATTGATTAAACAACACTTTCCAGATTCCCTCGACAATGGGACCATTGTCCCTCTTGTATCACCTCAATTGTTGGGAAATCTTTCACACCCCCTGATAATAACCCTCCAAAATCCCACCGAAACCAGCATTCGCCAACTTGTTGATAGTTGTGACCTTGGTGACTGCCAAAGCCCGGCTCCCCTTGCAGAGCCACAACCCGTTAATTTGACCGCACCGGTTCTACGCTGCCCCCCGGAGACGTTTGCGTGGGTCGAGTCGCCCCGGATCGACGCCTGCCTAAACGGTCTGCCCGAAACACCCTACGTATTCGACGAAGACAACGAGGATGTTGCTGTCGCCACCGACATCGGCGTCGACTTCGAACACTCCCTCAGTCTGTCGAACGCGACGTCGCGGAGTTCGGGTACGCGCGGCGTCTACGACGTCGGCGAGGAGGGCACTGACGGAGAGGACGAGGACTACAGTTACGAGATGTGCGACATCTCTGGGAACACGGACTCCCAGGTAAAACAGCACCCGCCGATATACATGGAGTTCATTGAGACCATTTAGCCGATAGAGGCGGTCGGCCGGCCGTTCGGCAGTTTGGCATTCCAGGCGTTAGGGTTCTTTATTTTCCAGACTCTCAATATTTTCCCGTATTCCTCTTTTCTTTCGCTCCCCTTTGTCCTTGGCTGAAACGGATTTTGTACCAAAATATTGCGCTAAAATGTTTCCGAAGATGCTAATGGAAAGAGAGAGAGGGGTGGGTTAGGTGAGATGCGACCAAAACGATACAAATTGATGAAACCAAGTCTACATGCTCTGGAAAAAAATGATCCAGATGGGAAGGTATCTTTATAAATTGAATAATAATGATGTTAAGCACTTTATTGAGGTAACGTGGACCAAAACTATACTGTAAACGAAAACTGTCTTTTAGTTCCTGCTTCACCTACTCTGGTGAAACTTAAAATCGGGACAAATAAGGAATGACCGAATTGCGATATAACGTCGTTCTTGTAGGTATTGAACGGCATTGTCTACGCATTAGTCGAATAGGTTTACACTTGGATAAACTTGAATTGGGGGGGGGTGGGAGGGTTCACTTAATATACGAGTAGCAATTAGTCTAAAACTAGTGAAGTTGCGTTGAACGATTATCTCTTGGATGGAGAGCATAGACAGGTCACTAGAAAACGAGATTAGTTTAAAAATCCTTCTAAGGGTGTAGAAGTCGGAAAATATGAGGCCAGGGAAAATCACTTCGGAACAATATACAATGAGGGGAATTATTCAGGCTTGGACAAAGGTCTTTAAACTTTGGAGCTGACTCCGAGTCTCGTGAACCGACGAAGACATTTACCGAAAACGGCATCCACATGATAACTCCAAAAATTACGAACAAATCAAATCAGGCCGAGGAATTTTGAGTTCGATGAATGTGTGTCCGTTGTGGCAGATACCACCACCAATATAACTGCGGGGGCTTCTGTTGCATTATAGGAATATGGTGAAACATGTAATCCGTAATACCATTGCAAAGATCGGCCTATAACATCACCTAGTCTTGGAGCTTCATTGAGAAGAAATACAGTAGAAATTACTTTAATTTTTAACTAAATCGTTTCACACTGATCTAGCCAGCAACCCTTTTCGAAGCACACTGACTTGGAAGCCCATTGATGATCTTGGTTAACGGTTTGCATAAATTAGATTTCATTTTTTGGAATTCACCAGTTCTTGGCTTAGACGCTTAGAAGCCTCGCTTTTTTATTTTATTTCGACTAAAACGACATTGTAATTATTATTCTTCCCAGAAGATAAAGAAGCCTATTTCAGTGCAAAACGCAAATCGTAGAACGACACCGTTAGAAATTGTATTCTTTGTAGACGTTATCGAAAAATGGTCGATTATAATAATACCCGTTCAACCGCGTTGACAATTTAGATTATTTGAAAGCCGTTTCCTCACCTGTCACATCGGCATGAAATTTCTGAATAAGCTGGTAATATGGAAAGAAATGTTGCAAACAGTCGCATCCAAAGAAAGGAGTATGGATTAAGAATCTGAACTTTAGTCCCTGTAGAAGCAGAGACTGCTCGCCTTTTATTTACTTAAATCATGGAACGATAAAATTTCTCTTTGCACGTGTCGAAGGAATGGCGATAAAATAACCGCCATTCGCCCACCACTGTCCGATATATGGTTGCATTTTCGTTGCGAAAAATCTGGGATTTTTATTTTTATAATTAGTTCCGGGCCGGTCTGATTGTTGAAACCCAAAAATAACTAACGAATAAAGCGCAATTAGTTATTAACAAACTTAAAACAAACAAACAACAACCATGCAGCAAATTGGTGTCATTCGTTTTACAGTTATCGTTCGCTGCTTATACAGTCACATATATTCGAATGTGCCGGACACTGTCGCAATTCCCTTAAACATAAGTAATCCATAATTATAGAATAATAATAAAGGATAAAATGTATGAAGTTCTCGAGGTTCAAATTATTCAACGCAGCTAACGAATAAAACAAATGGGAGCATTATTACAGGCTCGGATCCTTTTTCGAACACATCGACTTATGAGGACAAGTGGGATGTCACCTCCCATTTACGACCGTTGCTGAGTTACTTTGGCATTTACAAGAGAGCAATTTGAGGGGATCGTTGGCGTGACACGATGAAATCAAATCAATCAACGCCGTCTGACCACGACGGGCTTTTCGGTGATAATAATAGCAACTGGGTTAGCTATTGTATAGTACGCTTGACAGACCGTGCTTCCATGGGGCGTTCTCTGGTTCCATGTGCAACCCGACTTGACCCTATGCCATGCATGCAAGACGGATGGTGATTCTCAACAGCTCGGGCAGGCAGTCACTGAGGTACTGGAGTGGTCTTCGGAGAATGGTCTTTTGCTGAATGCATCAAAATGCATCTCCATTACATTTTCCCTGACAGCCGCTGTTGAAACTCCCGAAATCCCTTCACTCCATAATTTCGCTTCGAGCTCAAATTCTAAATTCCTCGGCGTTATTTTTAACAGTCGGTTATCATGGAGTGATCACGTGGATGCCGTCTTTCGTAAATGCCGTGGACTCTGCTTCCTAGTTCGTCGGTTCAGGAGACTTGGATTAAGCTCTGGCCACATAAAAACCTTTGTCCATGCCTGTATAATTCCCCTTATTGTATATTGTTCTCCAATAATTTTCCCCGGCCTTAAATGTTCTGACTTTGTAACCCTTCATAGACTTTTTAAAATAATCTCGTTTTCTAGTGGTCTGCCTATTCTCTCTATTCAAGAAATCATCGTTCAACGCCACTTCAAAAATTGTTCACTAATCGCTGCTCGTATTTTAAGTGACCCCTCTCATCCCCTCTATCCCAGTTTATCTGAATGTAAATCTCTTCGACCAATGCGTAGACTATACCGCTCAATACCAACAAGAACAGCGGCATATCGCAATTCGGTCATTCCCTATTTGTCCCGATTTTAAGTATCACCAGAGCAGGTGAAACAGGAACTAAAAGACAATTTTCACATATAATACTTGACATATTGCCTATTTTTACTGCTGAAAGTTTTGGTCCTCGTGACCTCAATAAAGCCATTACAATTATTATTATTATTCCTCCAAGCTCCTCGGTTGATGTAGTTGATAAGTCTGTTGTAGACGACAGCAGCCATCACGTAGATAATTCTGTTACCAATATTTAGCCGTTTTATGCTTTTTGCCATTTATCAGCCGACAACCCCCCTGAAGGTGACATCAGACGCGCTACTGCCATTCCAGCATTGTTTCAAATCTTTGAAAAAGTTTGTTTGACGGAATGATAGAGGGTCGTGACAAAATGTTTGGCTAGCCCACTGACCTCTGGATGTCTGGATGCAGTAAACACTTGGCAGCATCCTTAAGATCTGAACCAGTTTTACATTGATTTCTAATTGAAGTGGGCTCCTTCGTCCGTAAAGAGGATTATTGATACCTATTCCCGAGTGAAGAGTCGCAATTGCAAATTCACTCTCCTGCTTTGGGAGCAAGTATGCTTCCGGCAACCTGGATTAATATCTGACCACCACCAGACTGATTGCCTCTTCGGGCTAAATGACAGTAAGTGGTAACATTAAATTTTGAGTTACTAAATTCCCAAAATTGATGATGCTGATTTAAATGCTAATAGGAAAAGCATCGAGAAACATTTTGCATTCGCGTTTTCTAAATGTTGTCACGGATGAATTGGCATTGTTTCTTGGGTGATGATTTTGGAAACATCATGCATGCAAAACATGTTAACTGTCTCTTGTATAAACAATTGTTTAACAAATTTATTAATCGCAAACAGTCGGAAATCGCATGAAAGTTCCACACTTTGATGACCGATGATAGTTTTGTTGATGCCTCTGAACAAAACTTTGGAAAAGTACACAAATTTCGCACTGGAAAAATAGAAATCAATTGTCATAAATGTATCATAGCATTGTGAGTTTACACATGGCGTTGATTTGATTGCACGATATTCTGAAATGCACAATAAATGTCAAATGAAGACGAACTCACACTTTGTAAGTTGTCGTAACACCAACAAAAAATAGATTGGAAATGTTCTAGTGTCATCAGTAAATAGTCATATCTAGTTGTTGGCGCAATGACGGACAACCATTTCCATACACCAGTTGCAGACGGTTCCGTTGAAAAGAAAATCTGAAGGGTTTATCTCGAGAATGCCTGAATATGTTTGGGCGCGCGTTTTGGGTAGGCCATTTCATTGGCCGCCATTACGCGTTGCCAAAATTTATATTCCTTGAGGGTTTCGTTTGATTTACCTTTCTTACCATTTGCACATCTTCTATGTATAATCACAACTTCTTGTATCGTTTTTGTTTGTTTTAAATGTGTAATGCTGACATTTTGGTCCTCGCGAGCTTAATAAAGCGAATACCATTATTATTATTATTATTATTATTATTAAAATAATTCCTCCCATCGTATATTGCGCCCCAATTGTTTTCCCGGATAATGACTACTGGTCATCGTGAGCTTAATAAAGTGAATACCATTATTATTATTATTATTATTATTATTAAAATAATTCCTCCCATCGTATATTGCGCCCCAATTGTTTTCCCGGATAATGACTACTGGTCATCGTGAGCTTAATAAAGCGAATACCATTATTATTATTATTATTATTAAAATAATTCCTCCCATCGTATATTGCGCCCCCATTGTTTTCCCGGATAATGACTACTGGTCATCGTGAGCTTAATAAAGCGAATACCATTATTATTATTATTATTATTATTATTAAAATAATTCCTCCCATCGTATATTGCGCCCCAATTGTTTTCCCGGATAATGACTACTGGTCATCGTGAGCTTAATAAAGCGAATACCATTATTATTATTATTATTATTATTAAAATAATTCCTCCCATCGTATATTGCGCCCCCATTGTTTTCCCGGATAATGACTACTGGTCATCGTGAGCTTAATAAAGTGAATACCATTATTATTATTATTATTATTATTATTAAAATAATTCCTCCCATCGTATATTGCGCCCCAATTGTTTTCCCGGATAATGACTACTGGTCATCGTGAGCTTAATAAAGCGAATACCATTATTATTATTATTATTATTAAAATAATTCCTCCCATCGTATATTGCGCCCCCATTGTTTTCCCGGATAATGACTACTGGTCATCGTGAGCTTAATAAAGCGAATACCATTATTATTATTATTATTATTATTATTAAAATAATTCCTCCCATCGTATATTGCGCCCCAATTGTTTTCCCGGATAATGACTACTGGTCATCGTGAGCTTAATAAAGCGAATACCATTATTATTATTATTATTATTAAAATAATTCCTCCCATCGTATATTGCGCCCCCATTGTTTTCCCGGATAATGACTACTGGTCATCGTGAGCTTAATAAAGCGAATACCATTATTATTATTATTATTATTATTATTAAAATAATTCCTCCCATCGTATATTGCGCCCCAATTGTTTTCCCGGATAATGACTACTGGTCATCGTGAGCTTAATAAAGCGAATACCATTATTATTATTATTATTATTATTAAAATAATTCCTCCCATCGTATATTGCGCCCCAATTGTTTTCCCGGATAATGACTACTGGTCATCGTGAGCTTAATAAAGTGAATACCATTATTATTATTATTATTATTATTAAAATAATTCCTCCCATCGTATATTGCGCCCCCATTGTTTTCCCGGATAATGACTACTGGTCATCGTGAGCTTAATAAAGCGAATACCATTATTATTATTATTATTATTATTATTAAAATAATTCCTCCCATCGTATATTGCGCCCCAATTGTTTTCCCGGATAATGACTACTGGTCATCGTGAGCTTAATAAAGCGAATACCATTATTATTATTATTATTATTATTAAAATAATTCCTCCCATCGTATATTGCGCCCCAATTGTTTTCCCGGATAATGACTACTGGTCATCGTGAGCTTAATAAAGCGAATACCATTATTATTATTATTATTAAAATAATTCCTCCCATCGTATATTGCGCCCCCATTGTTTTCCCGGATAATGACTACTGGTCATCGTGAGCTTAATAAAGTGAATACCATTATTATTATTATTATTATTATTATTAAAATAATTCCTCCCATCGTATATTGCGCCCCAATTGTTTTCCCGGATAATGACTACTGGTCATCGTGAGCTTAATAAAGCGAATACCATTATTATTATTATTATTATTATTAAATAATTCCTCCCATCGTATATTGCGCCCCCATTGTTTTCCCGGATAATGACTACTGGTCATCGTGAGCTTAATAAAGCGAATACCATTATTATTATTATTATTATTAAAATAATTCCTCCCATCGTATATTGCGCCCCCATTGTTTTCCCGGATAATGACTACTGGTCATCGTGAGCTTAATAAAGCGAATACCATTATTATTATTATTATTATTATTATTAAAATAATTCCTCCCATCGTATATTGCGCCCCAATTGTTTTCCCGGATAATGACTACTGGTCATCGTGAGCTTAATAAAGCGAATACCATTATTATTATTATTATTATTATTATTAAAATAATTCCTCCCATCGTATATTGCGCCCCCATTGTTTTCCCGGATAATGACTACTGGTCATCGTGAGCTTAATAAAGTGAATACCATTATTTTTATTATTATTAAAATAATTCCTTCCATCGTATATTGCGCCCCCATTGTTTTTCCCGGATTATGACTTTTTAAAACAATTTTGTTTTTTCGTGGCCTATCTGTGTATTCGATCCAAGAATATTTTTTGCAGTTGTTCCTTCAACGTAGCTCAGGCGACACATCCGATCCTCTATTCTAAACAGTTTCATTGCAGACCTCGACGACCACGCGAATACTCAACGGTTAGATTTTCATAATAACGACTTCATATCGCAATTCGGTCATTCCTTATTTGTTCCTTATTTTTCGATTTTCACCAAGAGAGTTCAATCAGGAACCCTAATAAAATGATGACAACAGTCAATGTTATTTTTAAAATCATAATTTATAGACACGGAAGTAATGAAGCTCTCCAGCGGATGTCAATCACAGTTGGGGGTGAAAAGAGACGGTTATCCCGGAGTGAGAAAGGTATGAGAAGTTGTACTTTTATTGACATCACTTAGAGTCAGTACAAGTTGTATGCTTACCGAGTCAATATATTTGGCAGGGAATTAATTTTCTAGCAGAATGAGCCATTCACGTTTAGTTCGTTAACTCCCCGGTGTTTTACCGGGACATCGCACGGGATTTCAAGGACACGCAAAGTCAACCACGCGCCAATAGGAGACTATCTTTTGCCAACCACCTTTTTACCCAAAGTCTGCATAATCTAAACATGCGTTTATATCTGTTACCATATGTCTGTTCATCTCATTGTACCCATTCCCTCCATTTAACGCGTCATCTCATTATGGCCGTCTGGGACGCGCATCCATGTTTTACGATTACCGTTACAAACCCCCAAGTGAAGGTCCAACATTTCTTAGGTCAGAATGCCACGACTAGAAGAGCGTCGCAATTCAGCGAAACATTAAATTATTCCACATAAAAGGCCCAAAAAACCGACGTTAACGTGATTAGGGTATATGCTCCAAATGGGCCTGAAAATGTAACTGATTGAAGGTTTTTTACCGTATAATAAAAATAATTCAATTCGCAGTTAATACCAGGCATTGTATCAGTAATTCATTGAAGCGTATGTCAAAACAAAGGAATACAACTGAGGCCATTTAAGCGAGAATTTTTGCGATATTATATTTCTCCTTTTTCTTTTTTTGCATAACCAAATAGGTTTAACTCAATTATGCGGAAAGGTTTGGCCCTCGTGGCCTTAATAAATCGAGTTTCGTAATTACTATTTTTGGTCGGATGGATACTTCAGTTGATCTCTATGCTCAGAAAATATGCTAAGTAACCACACGTCATTGTGTGTGTTGGTAAAGGGCCTTTTCGCGGTTATTTTAATACATTGCTACATCCGTATTTACCGATTTAGCGCCCACGGATAGTGTTTTAACCGTACAATCATGCATTTTTCGATCAGTTTTCGTTGTAATTTTGGAATTTTGCCATGCTCACAGTGCCGAAATTGGTTTTAGAAATATTTGTCTCATCAACTGTGAGTATGAACGATAGTTTGCGTGAACATGAGACCAGAAAACGTTTCGCTTCATAGGAAGCAATGTTAATCTTATGAGTACGACGAATCGGTCAATTCAGAAAGCCGATATTTCAAAATGCAATTCGGATTTTATTATAGTCCGTCAGCCTACCAGTTAAAAACCCTCCTACATTTGCTGAGTTGCTAAACAATGGAACAGTGATGCATTGCCAGACAATAGTTTACTCATATCATATTTTTTTGCGAGCTATATATGTAAAGTTGAGTATATTGTTCTGTGATAAATAAATATTGTAAAAAGGAGCAACAAAATTTACGAAAACAGGTGTTGAAATAGTTGCCATCTCTGGGTTTCTGAAGTTATCCCTCGCAGTTTTATGCACCATAATTAATTTCGCGGGACTAGCTTATGCCGTTGGCAAACTAAACATCAGGTTTTATGGGACCATGCTCATATTTTGGGTCATAAGGGATGGATTCGATTAGTGTGAGACCAGGACATATGGCTAATATGATTTAATTAGTTAGCTAGATGTTTGGCGATTGAGTGCAACTGACTCATTCATTGCATTGATGTTAGATAACGATTTGTGGATCTCCATGCACACAACAAGTTCTACATTGGATGCCTAAAGGATGACCACCAAAGCGCACACGTGAGCTCATCACTTAATTGTCCATTTTTTCAGAGTTTCCACTACGGCTTCCCAGTTCTGTGTGAGGACACTCAATATTTCTCTTCTATTATAGCCGTGCATTGAGTCGCTTCGGTGGGATTATTCGTACGACCATCCGTAACAGACAAATGTACGGTCTGGTGACGAATTATAACCGAGAATACAAAAAAATAGCAAACGCTAGCCAAAATATTCAATTTTAGAGTTAAATATAGGCCACCGCTGATACACCTGCTAATCACAATTAGCACAGATTCAATGCCACATAAAACCCTAAGTATATTGTAACCGCGCTGCCAGGATAATGCGTGATAATTAATCGGCCATTAAAAATAAAGCAATTAAATATTTTGAATTCTTATAATTTATTTTGACTGAAATCGATTTTGGTTTTACATACCATTTTGTAATCGTCATAGGATTGAAATTGTGTCATGTATTTAGACATAAGTCATTAATCTGTCTAGGCCTGAAAAAACTATTCTATGAAAACGCGAAAAAATTGCTTCAAACTATCCGATTTTATCTTCATGGTTGATATGTTCTCGTTCACACAATCGAGTTATATTCATTTATAAATTATCATAAAAATTGTCTTGCCAAAGCTCGAAAACAAACACTTTTCCGTGCGTTTTGCTGGATGTTCCCATGAGACGATTATTGAGATGATTCAACGGACGACATGGGCGCATTTAGCCCTACCATCAATTACCATAATTATTCAAAATCCCTACTCATATGAAACAACATTATAAGATTCTGATTCCGTCCAATTAGGGGGATACAATTAGGAAAAATGAGGCAATGTATCGTACGTTTGCGGTAGCATACTAATCGACGGAACTTCGGTGATTTATAAGGCATTACTCGCTGGGACTGATTGGTTGCTGGCATCAACGACACTGAATTATAACACAAGCTTTTATGCAAAAACTGTGTATTTCAAACGTTGGGATCAATCTGTGAACAGTTATTCGATATCATAAGTTCAGCATGCATGCTTTAATGCAGACATCATGCTGATAATTAGTTCAGGCCAATATTGGGCATTTGGTTATTATATGGCAAGAATCAGACTACGTAATTTCGTATTCCGACGGGAAAATTGACAAAAAAATCCTTACCCCGCCTCTACCGAAACGAAAAATACACATTAAAGGTCGGTCTAAGTGCAAATACATAATCAAATTAAAAAAAACTGCCAAGGTTGCCGAATTGTATTGCTGTAAGAAACTCTGTCAAAAATCTTTGCTCTCCAGTTTGATCACAACCCCAATCCCCATCCACATAACCCGATTTTTCCGACTCCGGATTGCAATGCCTTCCGTGCATGTCAAAACCAACAGTTGGTGAACCTCCAAGAGCTATTCGGATTCGGAGACAATAAAATAATTATCGATTACCCGAAGGCGAAGTGCGCGGACCATCCGATGACAACGCACCTCGTTGAGTTCGCGGAGTTTCACTAAACTCTTTCTGAATTATATACGGTCCCATGTTTCGAATGTTATAGTCGCGATTTCGACAAAAGCATTCTTTATTCGTCTGCGTGGGTTTCACTAAGTCGGCTATAGAAAACTTGTAATTCGAATGTCCGCACCTTTAAATGCGGTTCTAAGAGACCATTAACTTAATGATTAGATACTTTAAATTCCGATAAAATATGTAATGTCTGATATATATGATGTATAATAATATTTCAATATTAAATAGTTAATTGGACTGCTTCAAGGACGTATTTGTTAAACCGTGTATGTTAACACAGCGGCTGTCATAAAAAATTAGGGGTACTTCATATTATCCGTTACATACTTTATTAACTGCAGTAGTCATCGTTAACATGAATCAACCGAGTAGTTAACGGCAACATAACATCTGCTTTTGTTGTAACATTTTCTTTTGTTCATAAATTTGGCCTGTATAGCGTGTCTTTATCCTTTTCATAAATATCCTTGCGCAATCAACACCTACAATCATTCTGTTTCTCCCCTTTTGATGCAGTATCCAATACGTTATATATTATTTGTTGACTTCTTTTTGTTTCAGCTCAATTGCGTTCACACATCTGCGCTAGGTTGTCTTTGTGAAAGCTGCATAAAATAGGGCCAATGAAATCATTGGATTTCGACTATCTGGCTCGGTTCGAAGGAAATGCCAAGAGGAACGCCGAAAAGAGGATCGTTGAAGCATTCCAAGTACTCTTTACATTTATTTTTCAAATCGAACCACTAGTTATGTGTCGTAGTTCTAATCATACTGTTTTGTTCATTTTCTAACATACCCACACTTTTCGGACGATCTGTTTATCTTTTAAAAATTTATCTTAGAAACCCGAACACCTGGAAAATATCGACGTCATCCGCACTCGTTTTTTAAACCAGAAGGTAGCGTTTTGTTTTCCTAAGTGGTTTTTTTGAGACGGCAACCGAGGCACAGTTGAAAATGGCTGTACATGGCCAGCTGGATGGCATTCAAAGTGGTTTGGATAAACTTCAATCAGCTCTGGGAATTTCTGAGGCATGCGGTATTCGGTGAGTATGCATTTGTCCCGTTTATATCCTGAACAGCATTGGCGAAATCGACACATCTTTATCCACGATTTCCGGCCTTCCCGCCTCGCTTAGCCAACTTCACGTCATCTCGACTAAACACAAACAGGTATAGCGACTACGCTCTCATTTCATGTCATTTAGCTTGCTGCTGCCATGGCCAACATGTCATATCTCGTGAAAGTTCCCGAAGCAATGGCTGAGGCCAAAACATTAATCGACAGCGAAAACCTACTCGAGGCTCATAAGCGGTACATAACTTTATTTTGCTCTTTATGATGATGCCTTTTAGGATACAAGAACTCGAGGGTATACGTGATGAGATTATGTCGGACGTGTTTAAGCAGAATTCAACTGCAGATATGGAGGTGAGACAACCAATTGGGTTCTGCTAATAACGCTACTATTAATTTTTCTAGACGCTCAAGAAATTCTTCCAAGGCTTGGAGGGTATAAATACACAACTTATCGCGAAGATTAAGCATGTCGGCGCTACCATAACAAGTGCTGTGGTTACACAAAATGTGCTTTGTGTCAGCTGCATCCGAATTATCGATCGTGAGGAGCGGTAAGAGTTATTCTACCTCGACGATTTCGTTGTTTGCAGTTTTGTTGGTAAATTATCATGTTGTTTTTGTCTCAGAGCTGACATGATTTGGCGAAAACGAAAGGAGAAGACCTCATTCATGCCCGAGGGGCGGCCAAAGGAATGGAAGAGGCTGTTTTTTTACGAAATCGCTCGCACAATTCAGTCGCGGTTAGTTTAGCTTGTGATTGAATGTCCATTGTCTCGTAAACTGACTCTGTATTTTAACCCATGGTTATTTAAGGGTGCAAGGCTGTGCTGTGGATTCGGACAACGAGAAAACCCGATTAGTTAGACACAACGAGGCCATTCGGCAGCATGCCCTTAAAGATCTTCGCATAGCCAAGGTGCGTCGTATCGTGTCATGAGAGAAGATGTAGCAAATTTCCGCCCCTCCGTTAATGTATACCGATTTATTCTTTCAGAACATCTGCCCCACCTTCTTTCCACCGGACTACGGAATATTTGATCGATTCGTTGAAATTTACCACGATGCCATAGGAATGCATGTGAGTTTGGTCAAGATGGGCTACCGGTTTAGAGCTTATGAATCATCGCGTTTTTGTCTATCAGATCGAAACCCAGATAAACGAGGGTCTCAACGACTCTGAAATCGTTCAACTCCTGGGCTGGATCAACGCCTATCAGTAAGCTACCTGGTGTGAACCGCGTCGTTTTTCGGTTCAGAACAATTACCTTTTCCGTTTTGTTTTCAGCACTGAGGAGTTTATGAAGCACCCCTTGTTCAATATCGATTTTTCCAAACTAAAACTCAACTACTCCCCGAACTTACTGCCCGATGACAAACTCTTTGAGCTACGACAGGAGTGAGTCTTTTTTTCTAATTTGTATTCGTTCCTTCCAAATTTGCCCCGACTTCTCTGGTGTCCCCCTTGCGATGGTCGATTCCTTCCTATTGCCCCAGACACCGCGACGACCCCTTCTTCTTCTTCTTCTGCTCGATTATCCTTCTTACGGTTTTCCCCACCCCCATCCTGCCCACAGGTATGTCAGGAAGACTATCACCAAATTGCGAGGCTGGTTGCTCAAGTCTCTGGCCATCGACGTTGAGGTGGGTCTTGCTTGTGCCATGTATTTGCGAATGTTGTTTGCGGTGTGTTCGTGCGTCACTGGTTGGCTCGCTTTGAGCCCGGATAGAATTGGCGCTGGGGTTCGCGGCTTTCACGGCGTTGGGGATGGCAGAATATAGGGTTTTTTTTCTTCCCGAATATTGGTGTTATTCTGGATGAGTCATTTCATGAATCCGTCCCGCAAAGTTTGAGCCCAGTTTGATTCCCAGTACTGTGAAGCGGTTTTGGCCCTGCAGCCAACGACGTCTGTGTGCAATAGCGAGAAGTGGTGGTGGTTTGCGTCCTTCATTCCTGCGTTCGACCCCCGGGTTCCTCACCAACACTGCACCAGCGGACCACCTAGTTTGCTTCCTTGGGGTCACCGCCTCGCACATCAATAGGTTTGCCCTGTCATCTCTCAAGACACCACCACCACCACCGGTCAACCGTTTGGACGGGTTCGTAGTGCTTTTCGTCGTTTAATTATTTCCCCACTTTTCGTCACTTAAGGACTGGCAGCGTCCAACAAAACCGGAAATAAACGACGCCTCCAACTACTACACACCACTTTCATTGATGGTGCTCTCGCCTATAAACGAGCTTGTACGTTGATGTTGTTGTTGTTCTATACCCTGATGTGTCCTCATTAACATGAACGCACATGTGATACACTGAAGCACAGTTTCACCGGCACGTCGCTTCTTGATCAATTTTAGGTCGGCGAGGGCAAACTGCTCCACTTCCTGGGGAACGCCGTTCGTGAAAGCTTTCTCGTGCAGTGTGTTAAAGAGATTACCGTGTTCTCGAATACCTTCGAGAGTAGGTTGTCTTTTTGCCTCTGATGCATTTGCCGGTCTCTCAGCTGTGCACCATGTACACACACACACTCTCTCTCTCTCTTTCGCTCATTTCTAGAGAGCATCCGAGAATTTCGCGGAGCTTACCTCCAGGAACGCGCAAGGTTCACCTTCTACCTGGAGTACATTGTAAGACCTTTGGCCTCTCGGCTTTTTGGGGTGCTTGGTTTGTGTTGTTTGGTGTTCGTGAATCCCTAGGCAGTAGTCACACACTTGTGTGCAAGACAACTGTGTTAGGCGACGTTTTGGAGGTTCAACAGCGCCAACCTGGTCGCGGTGATGCCGAAAGACGACCGTTTGAAAGCGCAGTGTTTGGATAACATAACCAAACCACTGTACCCGATAGCGTTGTAGGGTAATGTATCGAATTTCGGTATTCAGGCACCTACGTCTTCTAATGCTGTTGGATCGTTTTTTACGTTGGGTTTGAATCCGCCAGAACATTTTAGTATCTCGGACGCCTAGAGGCGTTGTTTTGCAACTGCAGGTTAGTTTAGGATTAATTGCACACGGAAAGCCGCCAACCTTTAGCTGGATGTTGACCCAAAGCGTTGCACGCATCTCCATAAGCGCTTCCAATGCTGCCAAAATCGAATCTCTGTTGACCGCGTGATCGTTGGCTGTTGGAACTTGTATTGATTTGCCAATATTCAGCGGTTAATGAAGATGTGATCCATGCATCCCCGCCCGAAAGCCTCCTTGATTGGGGGCGCGTGTCGCGTCGAGCCGATTTAGTCGGAGTACTGAGAAGAGCACGCGGACTTCTGGGTGTTTGGGGAAGCTATCGTTTTCATGACAATCGTCTTCGTTCTCTAAATGAACAGGTCCTTTTTTCTCCCTCGTTCGTTGCGCAGTTAGCCAATGCCAACAACTCACTGACTATTGCGAACAGTTTTGCGGCTGTAATTAACCGCGAGGTGGAGAATGATGCCCATTTGAAGGGAACTATTTTGCCCTGTTTGGGTCAACTCAAAGAGGAGTATCAAAAGGTGGCCGGTGTGTGGTACGTTAACGTAAATTGCGAATTTGTCGAAATTGTTAAGCCTCTTCAGAGCTGATTGGCAGATCGACGAGTCTTCGTCGTCTCATATATTGCATATTCAATTACTACGTGGATTTCACTGACGGATAACCGAATGCATTTTGTTATTTATTACTACTGTTTAATATTTCAGTATTGTGTTTTTCTTCTTTAAATGTAGTCTTGGTTATGCCGAAGAAACGGTCTTCCTAGACCTCAATCCTGTTCTGTCTGCTGTACTAACACGGGAGTGGTATGCTGATTTTGTTTGAATCGGGACTAATTTTAGACTGGCGGATTATTGTCTCAATGTTTTCTCCTTGCAGGTTGAGTCCGGGTGACTTGACTTCCCAGTGTCTGACTGGCACTCTAATGGATTACAACGAAACACTTATTCATGTTCACCAGAATTACTACCAGGACCTTGTGCCGAGGCTGGCTAATCGGCTGCTGATAGATTACCTGAGTGTTTTGCTTACTCGGTAACGTAACATTTCTACTTTCGTTTATTAAGTAGATTTGTTATAACGGGGCTTGTTGTATTTTTGTATAGCACTCTTAATTTCGCTTCAAATCAGGAAAGACGCACCGCTGGCGACAAAATTGTTCGATCTGCTGAAATTCTGAGAGCGTTCTTTGAAAGCCAACTTCCAGTTCCCAAGCAGGTATTTTCACCTTAGTTTTACTATAATTTAAAACAATGGTGAAGTAAAATATTTGTTTGTTCTTTTAGATAGGCGATGCCTATCAAGCTATCGAACTTATTGGGAGATTTCTAACAAATGACGACGTAGGCATGTTGTCTCTCGACGTGGGAGTGAGTTCCATTAATTCCTCGACTTTTCTATGCTACCCCTAATCGAGATGCTCGTTTGGTTAATTCGGATGGTACCTACAAACGGAGTTCTGGGTTATTCGTGGAATATTCTCTCTTATTTTCAGCGACTTCAACGAAGTTTTCCGGATGTGCGTTCTGATCAACTTTATAACATCCTAATGCTTCGGGGAGATGTACGCCCTAACCAAGCCAAAGAGGTATGCCCCTTGTTTTGAGGTTCTTATTCAGCTAAATGTTTTCCAGTTGAATTTCAAACCAATTATTGATTATTGTTTTCCATGCGCTCTTGTAATTAATCCCAACTAATTTTTCTGGGTTATTAGCCCCGTACTGCATAATCATGTCTCATTCTGTATACGCGACTGTCAATTGTATCGTTTATTCAGCTTGCTATTAGCGTGGCTCAGGTGGGAGATGGCACTCGACCAATTTCGGACATCTTCACAAAGGTCGCTCTGACATTGGAACGATAACTTTACTGCTGTGATCTGATTCTTATTCTCTTTTAAATATATTAACATAAATGCTCATCTCTCTGGTTTGTGTATCAGTCGAGCCATAGATGATTGCCAAGCATTTACATTGTAAGAATGCGAAGACTTAATGGCCCAAAATACAGAACGGCACGATGGCCAAAGACAAATGTCGGGAATAATTATATATTTATTATTATTATTCGA
Source organism: Proteocephalus fallax (assembly GCA_028672205.1). Lineage (NCBI taxonomy): Eukaryota > Metazoa > Platyhelminthes > Cestoda > Proteocephalidea > Proteocephalidae > Proteocephalus > Proteocephalus fallax. The sequence goes on from JAPUBX010002411.1 coordinate 75,320, forward strand.
AAAATGATTCGATGGTGGGGTTCTCATCATTATCGCTCTGTTGGTGAGGACCCGGTTTGGATTCCCAGAGAAAGGGAGGAAGTTGCTCAAGTCTTGGCGACTGTATGAAGCCATCTGTGTCCTTGCGTGATCCAGTGACTCTAATAATTGGAAAAACAATATTGGTCTAATATTATCAGGCAACCATAATTGAAGGGCCCTTAGATGGCAGGGTTTTAAAATAATTGTTGGGGCATTGTTATTTAAAGTTTTTTGCTACTCGAGAACCTGATTGATGATGCACACCCTTTTGTTATTTTAGCGGTGATATCACGATCAATGTAGCCGTAACAGCAGAGTATGTAGTAAATAAAAAATTCATTTCTCTTTGCCTTTTCATCCTCATTAGTTATTCTCCTGAGTCATGTTAAGAAGGAGTGACATGGCGAATATTTGGCCAGAGACCACGAAAACCACGTAAACTTGAAAACATAGTTTTCATAAGTTACCACCTACCTCACAATAACTCGGTTTTATAAGGGTTTATTGTTTTTCAATAACGTTGAACAAAATATAAGATACAATTTGAATGCATCTTAATTGTATTTTGTTATACTATATTAAAAAGTGATTATCACCATGGCACCCGGTTAATGGAACATGCTTGAAATGACGGCCAAGCTTAATTCCATGCGCATATTAAACGAAGTAAAGGATATGGAAAATGAAGTCAAAATATCTTTTTCTAAAATAAATGATAGCCGGATTAAACAATTAATTGATAATTGGCCGGCGCATGCGCTTGGAAGGTCATATGGTCGCGGTCAAAATGTTGTTGGAGATTCGGGGATAAAAGTAATCTCAGCAACACGATCTAGTAAAATAAATTGCTTCATTGGCCATTTTTAGGTCTTCCGACAGTTGTTCCCAAGCCAAAATTTCTTGAAGTGGTTGAGAATCAGCTCCAACATCAATTAGAGAAGGCTGGCTTGGCATCCACCAGTCCATGTATTGAGCGCCTGAGTGTATGAGTTATTTCATATATAATTTTCAGATTTTCAAAGAGGCATTTGATTTCATTATTGGGAGTTTCAAAACATATCGTCCAATTCTATCATTAATTAAAAAAGAATATGATGATGTCCTTTTATATTATCGAAATATTGCCAGAGAGCTTGGGCCAGCCAAAGTTTGATTGATCGCACAGTTAACTGTTTCGTTAGGAACTGCTCCACACGGTTGTACATGAATTTGATAACAAAATATTAGCATCTGCATCGCATGAACTCAAACGTGTGGTCTATATTTGTTGATTCCTTACATGAGTTCATAGAAATCGAGGAACTACGAACTAAAATCAATTATCTGGAAAGCAAAATAAAGAACCTTAATGAAAAAAAGAATACCGATACCGTGCTTGTAAGTTATCCATAAACGGAATATCAATGCACTGTTTTCTCTATAAATCTCGCCAAATCTTCCCGTATCGATTAAACCCAATTTAGTGCACATTTATTTGTACTGAATGCGCTAATTTGTAGCGACAAGTAAAGACTCGAATATTTAATATTAATAAGCATGTCAATCCGCGAAACTATCGATAGGGCGAAATCAACCAGCCAACACGGTAACGGCACGCCGCCTAAGTTTCCGCAATTTTCTGTTCTGGATTCAATTACCTTCGCGGTTAATTTTACCAATTAGCCGTTCATGTTCGTGTGACCCATGCATGAGGGGTCATTTACGATTTGCAGTGAAATCGCTGTTCGCAAAATAGTTCTCAAAATGTTACTAGAGCCTTATAAATGAACAGAATAAGACGATTATTTGTTGTATAGAATGAAAAGTTGCGCGAAAAATTGGGGAATCTATCTCAGTCTGTGTTACGGGAATCGGACTCACGTAAACTTGCCATACTCGATTTAAATCATCTGCGAATGGACTACGCCGATCTTGTTGAATACACAAAAGAGCTGAATTTACAAAAGCAGGATAGCGGTGACCCAGTTACTCTTAAAATAGCGCTTTCGTAAGTATCCCTGATATTTGTTAATATTACGCGTGTTAAACGCTGAATTAATTATTTTATTCGTCATTATCAATGTATAACCCAGCAATATGTTCAGCACAAAATTGGCGTTTCGCTTGCTCAAAACTAAATTCGATGACCACCACTGTCCCGAAAACGTATTTCTGTATGCAGCCAGGGGATTGATAGTTAATAACGCCGATGTCAATGCCAAGATTTTAGGACAGCCAGTTTCAAAACCCATTCTGTTTTTGTATCTTGGTCGCAAAAAAAATACATGTGCTAACATCTATCGTGGTTGTTTCACATTCATGATTTCAGAAGAGCACAAGAAGCCCACACGAATGCTCTGAAGAAGATCGCATATCTCGAAACCGAATATGTCAATGTTGTCCCCAGAAACGAGTACAACCTCTTGAAACAAAAACTCGAAGCTTCTGAAAGTGACGTTGATCGTCTTAAACATCACTGTGATCAACTCGAAGCCCACCTGGCGTAAGGCTTAAAGGCGCCTCTTTTCAAGCAGGAACATCAACTAGCTTATAAACAACTGCGTTTTTTTCGTTTCTAGGAAAAAAACAGAGGAACTTAACGCGGCCAGCAACGAGAAGGAAGAACTTGCGAGAATGTTTGTCTCCCTTCAAACAGTTTCGACTCCGCGGTAAGCACAACATTTGGCAGAAACATACGTTATTAGCCTATCAGATAGATGTAAGAAGAAAGATACTTTTGAGTTAACCAACTATGTAATGCACTGCTTATTCGAAGAGGTTTCTAAGAACCTAAATGCGCGCGTCTACCATTTTGGGTCATGAAGAGTTGGCCAGAAATGTGGTATTCGTGAGGTGGCAACTTTGCTCACACACCGATTTTTGGTCTCTTGCAAAATGTTGACCAAACGAAACTGCAGCAAATTCGAATTTGGCTACACAATCGGTACTGTAGAATCATATCGCCCTAACCTGACCGGTTGAGTCAACATGACAGTAGCTTTAGGCGTCTGTATAACTCTCTCAAAAAAACGCTCCTCGAACTACCCTTTTCGAAATTCAATCGAGTAAAACATTGATTCGAAGGTCCACGGTAACCACTTCTACTAACCAGGGAACCATGCATATAGATTTTTCAGGGTAGTGATCCGATAGCGGTTTGGGTCATTGTGTAAGCGTTTGTGAGGGCTTTGATTAAGGCAGTGCTCGCAACAAAGCTACGTCTTTTTGCAGACCCGACTGGAATCGTATTGGCGGTCTTGTGCCAGGCGGCCGCCGACGCTGGAAGCAAATAAGTCTGGGGAAGTCTTCCAAAGAAAAACTGGCCATCTTCGCCGCCGAATTCACCGGCAACAGCGCGGTTTCCTTCAACCGGACGGACAGTCGGGGCACCGTGGGTGCCGGCGGGGGCGGTGTTGGCGCCACTGGGGGGGCGGTAAGTCTGGCAGCCCTCCAGCTTCCCAGATTTGTCCCCTCGGCTCTTAGCAACAGCTCACTGGCGGAGCAGTCCGACAGGCGCAGTTACACCAACACAAACAATGCACCATCTGATTTGGGCCGAAGCACAAGCACCCAGATCTGCACGGCAATGTCTAGACGTTATCAAACACCCGTGTCTTCATATCTCCTTCCACCAACCCTTTAGTGGTCGTTGATGCGGACATTAATTCCTTATTTTCTACAATTCATACCGATTTATATTTTCGGCGAACTAAATAAACGATTGATTACCTTAGTTAACGGCCTCACATCCTTCAATTAAGTTGAAACGCACAAAGAAGTCGTGGGTGCATGGGAATAGCAAATATCGTTGTAAATAGGGCTGTGATCCTTTTTACCCGGCCAGTTAAACCCTGAAGGAATAGAAGCACGTAATAAAAACTTGTTCAACCTGCCTGTTGGTGAGTAAGCATTCCGTATTCGAGTTGCATTCGTTCAGTTGCCGTTTTGGTTCCATATTTAGGGTCACTTTTTGCAAATTTACTCTTTTGTTTTTTTCAGGCTGGAAACATTCCGAAAAATCTCATCGAATTTCTGAATTCGCCCCCGCGCATTTTGCCACGAGCCGATATGCTCTGGCTTCTACAGGACATTTGGACCAATCGACAGGCCCAACTGACCCGTTTTCTGGTAACTCCACTCCCATGACGTCAGTAGAACAACTAAAATGTTTCGAGGTCTGTCCAGCGGTCAAACCTCTTCTTGGGAAAACACATGAAACTGGTTCATCCTCTGGAAGGAGGAGGTTGCCGCAACAATTGGTTTGTTAAAGAGTCTTGGGAATGTGATGTCCAATGATATTGCCAGAGCCACCCCCATTTTGGTCGAGGAGTCAATACTAGCCTTTTGCCAATTTGGTTAATTCGGTCATGTTTTCTATGAAAAGGGTTAGGTCAGTCAATGTTTAAGCATGTCAAAAGGTCGCCAAAGATCCGGTCGTGTTAAATATGTTAGCAGCAATCGGCTGTTTCCATGCAACACATCGGTCATTACGTAGCCAATGGTCACACGACAAAGACCCCACGTTTAAAGCCATGTCTCAATCCCGTATTCGTCACGTGTCACAATTTCGGTCCTTGGCATACAATCGCCGTCCACGTTTTCTCCTCTCCTTGCAGAATCAACTTGGAGCAGGCAAGAAAACGCAACTGCCTGCATTCAGCGATTTTTTGGGTAGTTTTTTTAAAAATGCATTTGGCATCAAGCGCATTCAAAACGACTGGTTCCTTGGACTGTACACCGCTGGGGCAGTCATGACGGATTGCGACGAACTGGTTCACTTCCGCAAGGTTGTGGACAACGAGGTATTGCTAGAAAACTTCCTCCTGGATTTGTGTTTGTGGTCCCCAAAACGTGTCCACTCTTCTTTCAGATGGACGAGGGGTATCACTGGTATCTTTATTCCCTGACGGGACGGCTATACAACTATCTTCGCGAAAGGGCGCGTGCTACTGCCATTAGCCTCGGCAGTTCAGCGAAAACACTGATGGATCAAGATGGCGAAACTGATGCTGGGGACTCGGTTTCAACCCCGGTTGCTAAGGCCTCAAACGAATGCCTGCTGACTGCCCAACAGTTGGGCATTGTTCTCTCAAAATTATTTAACTGCGCAGCCGATCATCCCTCCGTCATCAGGCTTCTTCAGATTGCATTTGCTAACCCAGACTCTGATGAAGATTATGAAAGTGTAGCCATCTCACTGGACGCCACTGTCTCACTAGATGAATTGTTTCATCAGGTGAGGGGAATTTATTTTGAAGAGGGATTGGTTTTTTCACGTCGAGATCTTGAGAAGAAAGAATCAGCCCGAAAAAGAGAACCAAAAATGATTACGTTAAGAGCAACTAAGTTGAATGGTGCAGCTGTAGATAGCAAGCCATCGATTCTTGAGGCAAAATGTCATGAATTTCCTCAAAATAACCCAGATATTATGTGCAAGATGTTTGTTATTACGGAGCCAATGAGCTATTCTAGAAAGGGCATTTTCCTGAGCTGGTGAGAAGACATCGCACTTGTTATGGTGGCACTAGACGCCCCCCCCGCCTATTTGGATCGCCGTTTTCATTGGTGTCTTGTTATTCAGGTTCCCGGTGAGTCGATCCCCCAGTTTGCGGGCGCTCTTGTGAAGCATCTCGAGCAAGGGAAGAAGGCGACTATCGACCATATTCTCATGGAAGTCCCGAGACACCTTGCTGATCCATCGTAAACCGTTTTGTTTACATTTATTTTGAGGCCTTTTTGTTACCGTCAGACATTGGCAATGCCAGTTGAGGCTTTCCGGATAAAAATATGGGCATGGAGGTTTATCAGACACTGTGCGGTATGAACCGGCTTCGTCGATTTCGCTACGTTAACGTAATTAGTAGATGCCAAACGTCTGTGCTCCCTTATTTATCAAGGGGGTGGCTCTAGGCTTTGCACAATCAAGCGCATCAATCAAGATGTACGAATAAACCGGAATCTTTGAAATGGACGTTGGATCGTGTAGTAGACCACCCCACCCTCTTCTTCGCTTAGTCGAAATGAATGTGTGCGGCTCAAGGTTAAAGCAGCTTCATGCGAGGCGTCCCCAGTGCCGCCACTTTGGTCAATATTCCCACAGGGGGAGACTGGAAGGTGGAACAGAGGGTAGCCAAGAGATGCGTTCCTGCTACTCTGGCTTCTGGTGTACCCCGTCAGTCCAGCGGTTGACCGGAGTTTGGCCGCTGCACCACTCGGGTGTGCGGCTAACGGATAAACCCGATTTACGGGTGACGTCCACACGGTTTCCCGCTGCTCTACTCGAACGTCACCGATAAATGTTATATGCAATGGCAGACTCAACGAGCATTTCAAATCATCAAAAAATATCAGGGCAGTACCAAATATCGTTAAATGGACACACTAGGAGTAATTTACCAAATTCCATACACCCCGGGCACTATCATTACATGTTGCTGTTGACTATGAACTCCAAAGGACTGTATTCGGTATTGCTAGTAAACCTTGCCTTTTAGAGACGCCGTTAGTCAATCGGTTCTTATTGAAGCAATGAAGGCAGTTCGGCCAGAGTTTGAAAAAATAATTACCGCATCTCCCAATTGTTTCTTCGTCTTCGACCAAATATCACCCAATTCAGGCGAAGAAGAAACCGACTTCTATCAGGAAAAACCGGCAATCGCGAGCGGATTGGTCGAGGATCACCCTTTGGGGGTCTGTGATTTGGACGAGACGGGTGCCACTAGGGAAGAACAAGCACTGGCGTGGTCTGGCTGCCCCCAAGACTCTGGTTCCAGCAACAACTACCTGATGTCGACCCTCCTTTGGGTGTACCAAGTGGATGGTGGAGTTGCCCAAAGTCTACCGTTAAGTTTACTCGAAAGACGACTTCAAGGCGCAAACATAAAGTCTGGAAACTGGCTCAATGCACTCTGCTAAAACCCAAACCTTATTAATAACTTAAATATCATACCGCACTGATTGTTGTCTGCAAAATACATTTGTATTCTCAAGCAAAACATTCCCTCTATCCATATCCATGCGCCGAGACAAGCTTACACATGCTGGGGTTTGGAACGGGCGACTCCCAGAACGTTTTAACTCCTTGTCAAACTGTTGAAAACCCTCAAAAGCAATGAGCACCAAGGTCCGATTTCGTAATCGAAAAATATTTTTTATGAACTCGATACACAATTCGAATGAGTACCAGACTATGAATAATAATGAGTAGAAAAAATCAAGGTTCAACGTTTGAGTTGGGTACGAGAAGGCAATGATGTCATTTATTTGTTATTCTTGATCTTGATCGCCGGCAGCATCTAGTCGCCGTAGGTTTCCTCGAAAACGTCTTAGTCCTGCTGGGGAAGTTTTTTCATCGCGAACCCGAGGCGTTTTCGGCCCACATCAAAGATACTGTAGTACTTTCCCAGAAAGATGTAGCCCAGTACCCAAATTGGACGTCTGTGTCCACCCCTTTCCGCGAAGCCAAAAATACAGATGTTCTGACCAGACTGCTTCATCTGAAAAGAGCAACATGGGAAGAAATCTCCATTTTAAAACCAACATCCATCGATTGTAAAGCCTTCGACAAATAAAAAGACTCGCCTGGAGAACATAGTCTTGCGCTGTCAACTGGAAGCGAGTGCCTTCAATAGAAAGACTGATATTCGGCATGCGTGGAACATCATCGCAATTAACGAGGTAGTTGCCGCCGAGAATGGGTTTAGCGTGTACAAGCGCAGCCATTTGACGCACCGCGTCAACGGGACCTACGATCAGTGAGGTTCCTGTATCGGCAATTGCGCTGCAACCACCCTTACAATGGTCCTGATCACCTACCACGAGGCTATCCACGAAAAACAAAACAACGCTCATCAAAATGAAACCAATTTAAATACAAGGGGTTGGTGAATAGGCGACCTTTGCATATGGAACTCCCAGTAGGCTTCACGTGTTACTGGGGTGTACGTGATTGGCCCCATAATATAATCTTCGTCGATTCCTCCAAGCATGAGTTCGCCTCCCAATGCGTGGGATGCATTTCTAAGACGGTGAAATGAATATGCCACCACATACCTATCAAACCAGAAGGCGAAAACGGGCTCATTGACCACGTTGTTTCGGACGAGGTTATCGAAAACTGTTTCAACGCCACCTACCGAAATAGAGCCGAAGGCCATTCCAAGGATGCCGTCAAACTTAGCCATATCGAAGCCAGGTTGTCGAATAGCTTCAACAAAATTCTGATCGGGGCAGTGAAGATCTGAAATCTGAATGGAGAAGACGTTACAGTACAAAGGGATAGATATCATAAAACTATAACAATGTAAACTCACTCCGATTGTGTCCGAACTGAGAAAACCAGTCAAGCTGCCAGTTCCATAGTTTATTTTTAACGTCTTTCCATTAGCTTTGTACGTTTGTGACTTCGAATTATCGTACTTGTGGTGAATCCGACAAGCGACATCGAGCAATGAGCAGTTTTTAGAAGGCACCCAAAGGTTTGAAGATCCGGTGTCGAAAAGTACATTAAATTTTTGACCAGGCATGCCTAGTTCGATTTGGCCATAATATTGGGCCTTACGTTTAAAAGGATACCGGTTAAATAAAAAAATACGATAAAATCGAACATTAGTTGCAAGAAATTGAAATACGGTAGATGAATAGTGATCGAAACCCCAAAAAATACAAAACACATACGCCTAGATAATTATTGAGTGGCACTAGCTGTGAAGATTTTCGCCATCGACCTCGTGTAAGCGAAACGGGATGTATGTAGCTTGCAAACTCGCGACCGTCAGAAGAAAATGGATACAATTTAATTCTTAAATCATATGTTTTGCTGTGAAAATGGCTTACGTTTGAAATTCTTTTGCCGAAACTACGAACAGAACGTATATTGCAATAATGAACAGCTGCATTGAATATATATGATATCGGTAAGAGAGAAAAACACTTTCAAACAGATGGGATTATACATTGTTCCGCTAAACAAATATATCCGAAGGTCGTTAAATACATGTACTTTATTTGTAACTCAATTCTAGCTGAACAATCTAAAAAACGGTTAAAGGCCCTTGGAATTTATTAGTTGTATTAACTTTAAGTATGACGTAAGGTTGCACATGAAAGGGTGAATTAATATTATGAAATTACCATATGAAGAATTTGGAATACAATGCGAGTGAAAAGGTGCAAGGCTTATCGGGATAAATTTGATGCGACACCTATTCCAATCGACTCCAGGCGTCCTGGAGTCGTCCTTCGAAGCTGTCTTTGTTTGGAGCGGTGCATCGAGTCTTCGCTGTTAAATCGAAGATGAGGATCCCGTCTCTGTAGCTGGATTCCTTGGTTCTTCCATCGAGGCCGCGAAGGGTTCTTCTTTGTCTTTCGTTCGGCCACCACAGTGGCCAACACGGCGGTCATCTCGCTCATCAGGGCCGAGAGAGTCGCGATAGAGATTTCGTCTCCTAACATCGTATGAGGTATAGGGGGAGGGTTTCGGAGCGTCGCTAGAAACCGATCGGAAACGTGATAGTTCCCATTGCGTGGGGTTGATGATCTTTCGTGTGTCATTGTCAGAGCGCCGAAAATCACCAACTAGAAACCTTTGAAACTCAAAACCCGAAATCCCGCTTCCTTCGATTTTCACACCTTTGCCTTCATTTTGGACGAATAAAGCAAACTTGATATGCGATAAACATTTCGATTTTTTGATTTTACAATCATAATGGAGAGTTTATCATTATTCCACCTCGAGCATTCGGAAAAAAATGTGAATGGTCTTTACAACGGGTCACTACCCGACTGCTCCATAGCGCTGAAGGAAGTAGGTTTTGACTGTAGGTTCTCGTAGCATTGCGTGAGATACGGTGAGACTGAAGAGCTGCTGCGAATGGTTTAGAGAGACCGACACATCTTGCATGCAGGAAGAGAATTAACTGCGTCATTCTTAATTGAATAGGGGGTCGTAAACATTATCTCATGGAATTCCGTACCCTTTAAAGATATCCGCACCCTTTAAAGATATCCGCCTGTTGGTCCATTTCGAACATTACATATTGACAGATTAAGAAATCCTATTTGAGTTTTTACGCATTATCGCCATTTAAAACAAATTCAGAAAGCAGGGTGAATTCATGAGTCAACTGAATCTTAACTTAAGAATTCATTTTATATTGTCTTCAAATCCAGTTAATTTGTAAACACGCCATAACTACTTAAAGTTGAATTACTCTGGTTTGTTCGCTTTGCACTACTGTAAAAGGTGACACATGCTGAGGAGATTATTTGACTCTCTGCGAGTAATTATTCCTGTTAACAGCTCTGCAACCTAGATTTTACCTGAAGGCGAGACTACGTTCTATATTAATGCTTCGCGTTCTCCCATTGGATGAAAACGTTTGGCATAAAAAAATAATATCACTATTTAATTTAGTTGCTGCTTCACCTGATCTGGCGAAACAATAAATCTTTATAAAAAAGGAATGAGGAATTGCGATATGCCGTTGTTCTTGTAGGTATTGTACGGTAGTGCCTACACATTGGTTTAAGAGACTTGTATTAAGATAAACTTTAATTGACGGATGCGTTGTACGATAATCTATTGGATGCTGAGCATAAGCAGACAACCGGAAAACGAGATAATTTCAAAAGGTCTACGTATGGTTCAAAATTTAGAATATTTGAGGCCATGGAAAATCACGTTGAAAAACAGATATGCGTTGTAAGGTGGGTAGAGAAATGTACTCGGCGTCCCGAATGAGTTGTCGAACGAACGGGGATGCGCGGGGGGTGGTTGGGAGACCTACAGGTTGTCCTTGGGTTGGTGACGTGGAAAAGGATTGTCCGAGTTTCGTTTACACTTTTGGTAAAAAATGATAGTCGCCACCGGGTCACTCGCCGGAGCACGGACCGGGGTAAAATTTTCACCCACCGGCGTTTCCTCCACGAAAGCTGCTTTGAGACGATCGACGCTGATCTTGTCCTCTACGCCGTTCATCAGCACTGTAAAAACATTGGTCGTACGTTTCCTAACCTCAAAAGGGCCATCGTAGGGAGGCTGGAGAGGCTGTCGTAAACGGTCGCAGTTTACAAAAACATGGGAGCACTTCTCTAGCACCGGATCCAAAAGTAAAGGTTGTGTAGGTAGTCGTTGAGCGATTGGGCGCAGATTTCTGGCACTGGGGAATCGGCGGCGAAAAACTCTTCATGTAATCTTAACGTTGTCCCGAATACCAGTTCGGCTGGGCTACTTCGCAGGTCAGGTTTGATCGTCGATCGGATGCTTAGTAGGGTCATTACAAGATTGTCCACCCAATCGTTTCTGTCATCTCTAGCTTTGAGGGCTGATTTAAGCTGCCGGTGAAACCTCTCGACCATGCCATTGGTGGCTGGATGGTAAGCTGTCGTGCGTAATCGCAGACAACCAAGGAATTCGCACATCTTGCGGAACGCGACAGACTCAAATTGTTGTCCGCGATCAGTTGTGATATAGCGCGAAGCTCCAAACACGGCAACCCAATTGTTTAGGAACGCGTTGATTACAGTCTCGGAAGTAGCGGTCTTGGCACCGCTAATGATCATCTTGTGAAACGGTCTACGCATGTCAACAGGAAACGGCACCCCTTTGAGTCAGGTAAAGGTCCTACAAGATCTAGGTGTACGTGGCTGAAGCGAGCATCCGCTAGGTCGAACGAACTAACTGGAGCCTTGTTATGACGGATCACCTTGGAGCGTTGACATGCGATGCATGCTTTGGCCCATGTTCTCACGTCCTTCGAGAGACCTTGCTATGTGAAGCGACCAGCAATCAATTTCACTGATGCCTTGGGACCAGGGTGAGCGAGGGAGTGGATTGCATCGAAGACAATGCGTCGAAAAGATGGAGGAACAACAGATCGGGGATGTGTCTTCGAGGTGTCGCATATAATCGTGATCACTGGGTTCGGTAACGGGAAAACTTTATAAGTGGATGAGCGATTTTGAGTACCAACTCGTGCCTCCTGTTGTGCTTGTGCTAAAGCCTCGTAGTCGATATGGGCCGTTGTGGTCAAACCATTGATTGTGATAAGCGAAAGAGCATCCGCGAATGGGTTGTCGACTCCCTTCACGTGCCTGAATTCAATGTTAAATTGCGACAGGAAATCTAGTTGGCGTATTTCTCTCTCCGCGTACTTGGTAGATGATGAACGGGAAGCTGAAATAAGTGGTAAATGGTCCGTGAAAACCGTTACAGTCGAAGCCTCAGCCCAATGTCTGAAGTGGCGTATGGCTGCGTAGACCGCTAATAATTCGCGTCCGAAAGTACTATAGCGTCTCTCCGTCGCCGAGAATGCTTCCGAGAAAAAGGCCAGTGGCTGTTGGTGATCCCCGACCTCTTGATGTAAAACGGCACCAGCAGCTAACGGTTGACGCGTCTACAATAAGAGATAAGCGAGCGTTAGCGTTCGGGTGAAAAAGCAAGGTACATTTTGCCAGCTTCTGTATCAAAATACCCACGGCTGACAGTTGATCATCTGTCAAGTTTAATAGTCCGTTGGCTCTACCGGTCAATGCATGCAAGGGCAAACAGATGGAGGCACAATTGAGTATGAAACGGCGGTAAAAATTAGTCATTCCCAGAAACCGACGCAGCTGGCGGCGAGTCTTGGGAACTGGGAAACTTGATACGGCCTTCACCTTTTTGTGCAGGGGTTAACATTCTTTGGAAGAAATCAGGTCTCCAAGGTACTGAACCGATGACGAGCCGAAACAACATTTGCTCTCGTTGATTACTAGGCGTTATGATTAAGACGCGGCGTTCCGCAAACCAAAAGGCATTCGTAAGAACTCGAATAACCCAAACGGTGTCTTGATGGCGGTTTTGGGAATGTCTTCTGCTGCGACGGGAAGTTGGTGATAGGCGCGCGTGAGGTCGACGGTTAAAAAAATCGTTTTTCCGTGAAGGGAGGCAACGCAATCTTGGATATGGGGAATTGGGTAATTGTCGTGTTCAGTTACTGTGTTTAAGGCCGGGAAATCTCCACAGGGCCTCCAATCCCCTTGAGGCTCTTTCGCGAACATGTGTAGAGGAGAGGAACAGCTGCTGGAGGACGGTCTTATAATGCCTAGAGCCAGCATTTTATCGAATTCCTTTTCGGCGATTCGTCTTCTCTCGGGGCTAGTCTGCGGTAACGGCAAGACTGTGGCAGACCTCGGGTGCGTATGAAATGTTCGACATCGTGTTTAACGGGAACGTCGTGCTTTGGTGTTTTTACCAAATCGGGGTATCGTTAAAGAAGGGAGCGATAGGGCAAATCGGTTGTTCTGTTAAATGCTTGAGGTGAGACAGTATGGAGCAAAAGGTGCTACAAGTAACACGTTCATTCGTGCCGGCGTCCACCAGGCATCGTCCTCGGATATCGGGATACAAATTAAATGTGTGGAGAAAATCAGCGCCGATTATCGGCGAAGGAATATCCGCCACTATAAACTTCCAGGACAGCGGGTGCCTTAAACCTAGGTTAATGGAAAGGCGGCGGCTTCCAAACGTGGGAATTCGAGAACGTTTAATTGCTTGTAAAAAATGCGTCGGGAATGAGGTCTGTCGGTCAGAGTTAGAAAAGGGTATCGCGCTGACTCCAGCATGAAACAAAGATTATTGCTGGGGTCCCAAATGAAGAGTACGCGGCTTGTCGAGGGAGTGCCAGATGAGTCCGACGCTATTACTCTCTGGCGACGGCGTTTCCCGAGCGCCGGCACGGAGAACGACAGTGTCGTGCGTTAGGCCCGAAGTTAGTGTGATACCAACATGAACCGTCGTCCGCATCTTTTAGAGAAGGGCGATTACTTCTACAAAAATGTGACGAATTTCGGGAATTTGAACCGAAGCTGCGTTGGCGGTTACGGCCTTGAAATTCAGCGCGAAGCTTGGCTTCCATTTGGTGAAACAGGCTTTGCATTTCTTCGTGCCACTCTGGGTTTTTAATGTCCTTCCTCTCTTGACTTTGCTGTCTTGCGAAGGCGGCTATATACCGTTGTTGAGCGTCAGCTACTCTGTCGGCCATTTTGGAAAGCTGTGTTATAGGGAACGTCTTCGACAACAGTCCGGATTGCTGGCGGATGCTTTTTAATGAAGAAAGTCTTGATGAAGCCATCATTAAGGCCCATGTCACTGTAAATGACTTGAAGGTGGTGCAGTAAAGCGGAAGGTTTTCGATCACCTATTTCAACATTGTTCAGAAGAAAATCCACATTTTCAAAATCGGAATTTCGCATCTGACAAACTCAGGCGTCAAAGCGCCTACCAAATGATAAAATTTGGTCAGCTCCTTGGTAATGCCCAGACAAGAGAATTGTGCTTCGATGACAGTGAACCATGCTTTCATATCAGCTGGCCAGACTGGGGGAATATTGACCGACACCGCGGAAATTTGTTTGTTGGATTCCATTTTTCTTACCGAAAAAAACGTGGTAAGTAACGAAAACAAAATTAAAATGCTCGCCAATTGAAGGGTTGATAATAGATATTTTCTTATCCTTACGGGCCCACCGAATATAAGAAATCAATAATAATAATAATAATAATATTCGCTTTATTAAGGTCACGAGGACCAAAACTTTCAGCATTAAAATTTACAATAAACAAAAATGTTACAGGAAGTGACGATTATACGTAGAAAATGCAGAATAAGTTAAGAAGAATAAAAGAAGTAACATCAAGGTAAATTAGCAAGAAAGGCCAATTTAACTTACAAAGTATAAAAAGTTTGGCAAACGGGAAATGGCGGCCATTGAAAGGCCCAATCCAAAACAAGAATCTCAATTAATTGGAAATTTCACACAGGATCCATCCGCTGGTGCTTCGTTGGAAGTAGAGTTTCGTGTTTCACAAATTACAGCACGGGTGATTGTTTGTCTTGTGTGATATCTAATATTTCTGGGCTAGCGTTTGAGAAAAACGTCATGTTCTCCGGTTTTCTATGCCGGACGACAACTTCTGTAATACACGGCATGACGGGATAAGAGGCGGCCATCTTGCCTTTCTATCTTTCCATGGAACGGAGTTCGATCTGATGGTGTTTACGACCCTCTGTTTCACTCAAAGTGAGGCAACTCACTTTCTCCCCTCATACTGGATGTCTTTCGCTCTCGCAACCGAAAACGCAGCCGCTCAACCTCCTCCACACATCCTACAGCGACATCCTCCCTGCTCCCACACTATGGACCAGTTGGGTAGTTACCCGTTATAAGGACCCATCCCATTTTCGCCCAAAGCTCCTATTGTGTTCCAACTTCTTCGTCTATCGCTTTCCTTATTATATCTTCTTTCGTAAGTGCCCTTACACGACGCGTGTACCTTCTACCTATCTTCCTTCCTAAGTAAAGGTCACTCGCCCGTTTAAGTCGCCTTATTCATGGAGTTGACTGACGTTTGGGGACACCCTCGGGCGGAATACAGGTTGCTATTAACTAATCCCATTTTCATAGATCTCATTCCCACTGGGGCATTACACTTCGTAGGTTCGAATCGGGAGGTGAAAACGTGCTGAAAGCCGAGGTCAGGTTCAAATGTACTCCCTTTCGCTCCGGCATCTGGTGAAGAATGGAGGGCGTGGCGTGCGAGAACGTAGCCACGGCGTCCACAGTGCTTCTATTTCGTAAATAATTAAACTAGAGAAGTCCGTCGTCAGTTTTTATTGTGAACTTCAATTTAGAGAGGATATGCTTCTCAATCACTTTTAATCAAACAGAGGAGCTGACCATAGGTCTATACTTCACAGGTCCCGCGGAACTATCGGTCGGTTTCCGAATAGGTGTTATAGGGAAGGAAAAGAACATTCTCCTAGCTAATGATTGACAAGTTGGGTGACAATCCGAGAAATCTCGCGGTGACAGATTTTCGGAACTGTCCGCCTGCCTGAACCAGTCGCCGTAGAGCTCTTGACGCCAGCCAAAATTTGTTTAGACAGAGGATTCGTTGGCAGGTAGAAAAAGAACCGGAATTAAGAGATCCAACGTCAGCGGATTTGAAGATAAAGCCATTATTCGGAGCATCAAGGCCTGGGGGTCCACTTGACAGATATGAGCCACGGGTTTGCGTCAATCTATGCAGATTTTGACAGAGGTCACCGGGTTTCAATATTCTGAATAGCTCTTCCACAAAAATATGATTGAGCCGATTTATATCAGCTGTGATAATGATCGAAGTGGGTTTCATTTTTCCATACTTGCCCTGGCAGAAAAACCTTCCTGCTTTGTCCTTAATATTCTAAGGAATGGAGAGATATTTATGTATGTGGTCTATTTCCTTGGCAAAAGCAGAATCAGCGAAAACCCTCCAATTCGGTTTTTGCAACCACATCTCTTAAATTGCACTGGTTCTCGAGGCAGTGCGAATGGATGCGAAGTTTTTTTAAGATTTTGGACAACGTGAATGGCTTTGTCTGTCCAGGCCATACATTGGCGGTTCACGAACAAAAATGCAATGGCCAGACAAGGCTGGAGGTGCCCGTTTAGGACACAAATACTTGGTCAAGACTATTCAATTCGCGTGTATGAAAATTGACTACTGGTATTGGGACCAATTGTAAGAAATGGGCTTATAGGCGCAGAATTGAAATCGGCACACGGTGAAATAAACAAAGAATCCATCACTGACAAAATTAAAGAAATCATGGAAGAATAGAACTAAATTTTGTTTTAACAATCAGAGCAACACATTCTATATCACTGCCTGCGAAGCAACAAACCTTTTTGTGCGATTTTGACCAGCTCAGATTGATACAACAACTCTTCGACGTAGTGCCGCGCAATATGTCCTGGCGTCAGCAAATGACATTTTCTGGCATAAATATGTGATCCAAATTGATGTCCCGAAGTTCGGAGTCACGGGTGGTATCTGCCAACGTTTTTAGTTGCCCACCTTGGCCAGAAAACGATGTGAGGTCGAATCACTGCAGCCGATGGCGCAGTGGACAGGTTTCGTAACTGTAGGTCAGAATTGGACGGATTAAATTCAAAAACCCAACTAACGTGAAACGGAGGCTGTTTAATTACCGGATAATAATCTAAACACCTGACCATCGTAAATCGCTTTAGTGAAATAGAATTAACAATAATTGTAGGTGCCTTATTGAGGTCACGAGTATTTCAATCGTTTTCCAGATTAAACTAAGGTTATGAACATCTATCAGACACTTTGTGTTAGTTTACTGGAGCCGGCTTCGTAGATTTCGCTACGTTAACGGAATTAGTAGATGCCAAACGTCTGTGCTCCCTTATTTATCAAGGGGGTGGCTCTAGGCTTTGCACAATCAAGCGCATCCATCAAGATGTACGAATAAACCGGAATCTTTGAAATGGACGTTGGATCGTGTAGTAGACCACCCCACCCTCTTCTTCGCTTAGTCGAAATGAATGTGTGCGGCTCAAGGTTAAAGCAGCTTCATGCGAGGCGTCCCCAGTGCCGCCACTTTGGCAAATATTCCCACAGGGGGAGACTGGAAGGTGGAACAGAGGGTAGCCAAGAGATGCGTTCCTGTCTACTCTGGCTTCTGGTGTACCCCGTCAGTCCAGCGGTTGACCGGAGTTTGGCCGCTCTGCACCACTCGGGTGTCACGTAGAAAACAAACGTTTTTAAATGACTACCAGAATTCAATGGTAGATTCCACGAGCACATGACCAATCCAAATCATCAAATAAACCATACACACCTGGCCCTGACATTACTAAAGTGGGTTATACTCCCTAAAGCGCCGATTTCGTCACAGCTAGTAAAACTTGACACATTAAAAGCAGTTCGCCCAGAGTTTTGAAAAACACGAATGGTCGCATCCCCTGGTTGTTTTTTCTTGTCCGACAAAATGTACCCCAATAAGGACGATGAAAAAGCCGACTTCAATCTAGAAAAACCAGCAATAGCAGGTGCGCTTTCGTGATGATTTTCGTTTCATAATCAAAAAAAAAGTTTTTATGAACTCGAACACACAATTCGGATGAGTACTAGACTCCGAACAATAATGGTCAGAAACAATCAAGAGTCAACTGTTGAGTGAGTGTGAGATGACGATCATGTCGTTTATTTATTATTCTCAATCTTGATCGCCGGCAGAAGACGGGTCATGGGGATCGAGTCGCCGTGGGTGTAAGCGAAGGATTCTTGGGCCTGCTGGGGCTGTTTTGCCATCGCGAAGCCGAGGCGTTTTTGACCCACATCAAAGATACTGTAGTACTTTCCCAGAAAGATGTCGCCCAGAATCCACAATTGATGTCCGGGTACATCCAGTCCCATGAAGCCAAGAATACAGATGGTCTGGCCGAACTGCTTCATCTGAGAAGAGTAACAAGGGAAGAAATCTCCACTTTAAAAACAACATCCATCGAATGTAAAGCCTTCGATACGTAAAAAGACTCGCCTGGAGAACATAGTCTTGCGCCGTCAACTGGAAGTGAGTGCCTTCAATAGAAAGACTGATGTTCGGCATGCGCGGAACATCATCGCAAGAAACGAAGTAGGTGCCCCCGGGAATGGGTTTAGCGTGTACAAGCGCAGCCAATTGGCGCACTGCGTCAACGGGACCGACGATCAGTGAGGTGCCCGTATCGGCAATTGCGCTGCAACCACCCTTGCAAAGGTCCTGATCACCTACCACGAGGCTATCCGCGAAAAACAAAACAACGCTCATCAAAATGAAACCAATTTAAATACAAGGGGTTGGTGAATAGGCGACCTTTGCATATGGAACTCCCAGTAGGCTTCACGGGTTACTGGGGTGTACGTGATTGGCCCCATAATATAATCTTCGTCGATTCCTCCAAGCATGAGTTCGCCTCCCAATGCGTGGGATGCATTTCTAAGACGGTGAAATGAATATGCCACCACATACCTATCAAACCAGAAGGCGAAAACGGGCTCATTGACCACGTTGTTTCGGACGAGGTTATCGAAAACTGTTTCAACGCCACCTACCGAAATAGAGCCGAAGGCCATTCCAAGGATGCCGTCAAACTTAGCCATAACGAAAACAATGCCCGGTTGTTGCGTGGCTTCGGCGAAAGTCTGATCGGGGCAGTGAAGATCTGAAATCTGAATGGAGAAAACATTACAGTACAAAGGGATAGATATCAAAAAATTATAATAATGTAAACTCACTCCGATTGTGTCCGAACTGAGAAAACCAGTCAGACTGCCAGTTCCATAGTGGATTTCGAACTTAGTTCCATTAACTTTGTATGTTTGCGACTTCGAACTATCGTACTTGTGGTGAACCCAGCAAGCGACATCGAGCCAGGAGCACTTTTTAGAAGGTACCCAGAGATTTGAAGATCCGGTGTCAAAAACTACCATAAATTTTTGACCCGGTGTGCCTAATTCAATTTCACCATAATACTGGGCCTAGGTTTTACAAAAGAGACCGAAAAATACCAATTAGTTGTACGAAAATTAAATCCATCAAACAAAACAAAATAACAGAACACATACGTCCAGGTAATTGTTAAGCTGTTCTGGATGCGAATTTTCCAGCTTCAACGATTTTCTCCATCGATCTCTTGTTAACGCAACAGAATCTCTGAAGCTTGCAAACTCGCGCGCATCAGGAGAAACCGGATGTAATTTAATTCTTCAATACTATTTTTTGCTTTGAAAAATGGCTTACGTTTGAAATCTTTTGGCTGAAACTACGCACAGAATGCACAGTGCAATAAAGAACATTTGCATCTTATTGTTTTGATATCAAGAAGAGAGAAGATGTAGTTTACCAGCGGGTATGTGACCTAACTAAAGATCGCTTTCAAACATTTGCTGTAATACAACGCATCGTAAAACAAATGTATCCGATGATCACTTGAGATCACGAATTACGGATATTACTTGTAGTGAACCTGCAGATGAGCGATATAATATAATGTTTTTTAGGCTTTTAAACGTTTTATTCTACTGGAGGTGATAAACGGAGTTCTCTGAGATGAGGTCCTAAGCCTATCGACCACGGACCTCCCAAATTACGATCTTCCGTATAAAGGATTTTAATATTCCATTGTTTATCGACTATCATCGTCTCAAAGCCGTTACCAAATTTTCATATATATGTATAATCGTCATTTTTTTTAATCATTTTTGGCTATTGAAATATTAATGCCGAAAGTTTTGGTCCTTGGGACCTTAATAAAACAAATACCATTATGTTGATTAACTATAACCGGACGTTTGTGGAAGGGGGTGGAATGATCGCTTCTACATACTATTGGCTCACCTTGAAAGACACCAAGCCAAATTTTCGATGGGCGCCTTTACATGACGACGTTTTCACCGATCAAAAGAGACTGCTCTGTGAAACCTATATCATCGCCTTAACCAATATCGATGACGACGCAACCGCATTATAATAAGACACTGACACCAAAGATACCTCACCCAGGACCATTAAATTGCAAGAGACACCTGTCAATTAAGATCGCGTCATCGTTGATGTAAGCAAACTAAAAATGCGATAAAAGTGCGCAATACGAGAGAACTCGTCTTTCTTTTCATTCCAACTAAAAAGTTTCGACTTCACCGTTTTTTCCGGAACTTTATTATTCGAACAACGTGATTCTCTTTCAACAAGATCGATTGCAACCCAGAAACCCAGTGCGGACATGATATTCACCAACAACTAATAATAATAATTTTTAAAAATTGTAGTCGACTTATTGGGGTCACGAGGACCACAACTTTCAGCATAAAACAAGACAGTATAAGAAGTACGGTGAAACTAAAAATTGGGACAATTCAGGAATGGCCTTATTTCGATTTAATACCGTTCTTGTGGGTATTAAACGATATAGCCTACGCATTGGTCGAAGAGATTTTCACTTGGATAAACTTGAAAAGACCGGACGGTTTCAATTAAAATACGAACTGCGATTAGTGAACAACTGTTGAAGTGTCGTTGAAGGATGATCTCTTATATGGAGAACATAGGCAGGCAATTAGAAAACGAGATTATTTAAAAAAAAGCCTACGGAGGTTTCAAATTCAAAACATTTAAGGCCGTATGCATTTACTGCGGAACAATATCCAATCAGGGGAATTATACAGACTTGGACAACGTGAGTTTTGCGGCTAGAGCTACAGAATCTCCAGAACCGGCGAACATAGAAGCAAAGGAGATGACATTTACCAAAAACGGCATCCACGTGATAACAACATGATAACCGACTGTTAAAAGAAGGCTAGACGCGTAATTGATAAAAAGGAATACAGACATCACTGCACCTTGAAGCAATTTTTTGCGTGCACTCTAATTTCGAGGGCAGGTACATCTCAATCACTTTCAACCAGACAGAGGAGTTGTCGGTTTCGCAATAGTTGCTATAGCGACATCTCTTCATTCCGAAGGAAAGGAGCATTCTTCTAACGAATAAGCCAGGTGAAAATCGGAAAACTCTCACAGTGACACATTGTTTGAACCGCGGGTGGGAGCTGGAGATAGAGGATTCGTGAGCGCGAAGAAAAGCACTGGGGAGAAACCGCGGAATGGAAATCGGATTTGAAGATAAAGTCATCATTCAAAGCATCAATGTCTAAGGAAGCATTTTGTATGTATAGGCTACGGGTTCCCGTCAATCTAATTAGATTTTTCCAGAGGTTGCCGGTTTTCAATGTTCTGAACACCTCATTTCAAAATAACGGATTGAGCTGATTTACCTCAGCAGTGATCATGATCGAAATGAATTTAATTTCTCGATTTCCTTCTTTTGCATCAATTGTTTAAGAAATAGAGATGATACGACACAGGGGTGGAGGATATTGCCTTTAGAAATCGCAGATTTATATGGTGCATTTCCTTAGCGAAGTTGGAATCTGCGAAAACATTGAAGTCGGTAGTGGCAACAGCGTCTCTTAATTGCACTCGTTCTGGAGTCAGTGCTAACGGATCCGAAGTATTTTAGGTTTGAGACAACGTGAATGGGGTTTTTTATCCTTGCAATATATTGCTGGTAGACCAACAACGAAGCAGTGGTCAGAATTGGCTACGGTTGCACGTTTGCGATGTGCATACAGAGAAGAAACAGACACAAATATGTGGTCAAGAAGATTCACTTCCCGCGTATGAAAAATGACTATGGTGTTAAGACCAAGTGTAAGAATTGGGCTAAAATGCGCAGAATTAAAATCACCACACCGGAAAATAAAAGAATCATCCATAATTCAAGAAATAAAAGGTATCATGGAATAATTGAACTTAGCTATTTCCGGTCTTGTTGAAGATGGCGCTTAATCACTGTCAGTTGACAAATACGTTCGTATTCGTCAACAACGGTGTATCAGATAGTCGATATAGTTCACAGTCTCCTCCAACCCAACATTCACGTCATCACCCACGCGCCTTGTTCATATTACGAATCATCGATAACACCCTGATCCCTATACTCCATTACAATAATGAGTGTTTCTTTCTCACATTCGGCATTCCCATGAATATGCGTCATTACAAATTTCTCTAACTCAACCGTGCAAGATACACTTATTTTTCGTTATCCTACACTTTTGTCTTTATGTGACTGTTTACCATGTCGCGGAACAAACGCGGTTTTAGAACTCGTGATAGAGTATATGTTTCCTGGAAGGAAACGCTATACATCAGAACTGTAGTACATTAATGATCGGAATACTTTTAATTTATATGTATGTTATCAAAGTTTTCAACATCAATAGAATTATCACCATCGAGGACATTTGCCCAATCAGTTAGTTATTTCAAGGCCATCTAGCTGACCCAAATTCGAACGCATTCGTAAGGTTCAGTTGGTTCGACATATTAGTAAAATATATTGTAACTATATAATGGATTATTATTTCTTTCAAATTTCCAGCTATATTTTGATATTAAATTCTCATATAGCACGTTTTTGTATATTATATGATATGAAACAGATATATGAGCACCCATGTGGTTCTTCGTAGTTATCCATGATATTTTAATATAACTAATCAACATGCGAAAATACATCAGAATTTAATATATTATCTCCTTAAATTCTGATAATTTACGTCGTTTCCGTCCATTTTCATGAATAAATGGGTCATCAATATATTATTTTTATTTTGGTTTGTGTCATTTTAGAAAATAATCTTATCGTTTCGTGGCCTTCCCGTTCTCATCACGAATGATCTATTTATTTGAATACCTAACACATAGACCTCATTTTAATGGAACCTAAGGTAGGCAACCTTTTTTGGCATCTTAATGAGTTAGGCAATGAAACTAATTTCCGCTCCTGGTAAACGGAGTCGGTCTAGTTTAATCTCCCAAACCGAGAGGAATAATGGACATCAAATTCCTGGGTTTTCTCTGCAATGTAAGCAACATCATTTCTCCGTGCATGTTATCACAACACAATAATAACAATGGACGCCTATTTTAGATGCACAGATGCCACCGATATATTGGAGTCGTTGGTCATGGATCGTATTGGTTAGCTCGTTTACTTGTACAGCAATGGTGGATGGACTCATGTTTTCATTCGGCCTCCACATTCTTGAGATGATGCAAAGTGATGCGTTTGTATCGGCGAACAGCTCGGAGTTCTCCATTATGTATTTCCTTCTCCCCGGTGGCCTGCTCACTGGGGCGCATTTATATGCCAGTGAGTCACTTTCGTTGCCTTTCGTCCATTGTATTCACTGTTGCGTGCTGGAAAATACACCACCTGCCTCTTATTCCTGGATAAATACTTCAATCTCCTTAAACACTAACCATAACCACGACTCTCCTACAACACACCTTATTGCACATGAAACCTTCGTCGGGCGTATTATGGGTGCATCACAGATTTGTTTCTTTCATATCAGGTGCAGATTATAGGAATGTTTAGCCGATTTGATGAGAAAAGATAGGTCATCAAAAAATTTGAAACCCAATTCAAAATTGCTACAAACAAATCTTTGCGCACTACTGAGCAGTGAAATCGTACACTATTTTCCTGTCTCCTGGATTCCGCATCACGAAGTCGGATGTGCTTTTATTTTCATGAACGTCAGAGTAGGGGTTTCTTTTTGTTTATTTATAAAACCTATCCTCTCAACGACTACGTGTGCTGTAGGCGTCCATTGCCCAAACATTATTTGTCAATGGGGACGAAAAAAAGTTGTTAGTTGTCCACAGCATTACGATTCCTGCGATAATTGCAGTAGCCCTATTAGCATATACTTGTATTTTAATGGTAATCACCAGATCCCCATGCGTAAATCGATAGCATATCCGCGGCCCACTGACCTATTCTATTCCGATAGTACAAGTTAGGCTGCTTATATAGTCCGCCTGAGTGCCTTAAAATGACAAATATGCATCGTTACTTTCAGCCGCGGGCAATTAATATTTTCCAATCCAGTAACCGACACTTATATTGAAACCCCTTTCTACATAAAGATGTGCACGTGGTCGTCTATATAAAATGCAATCCCAGAACTGTGTTCATGGAGGCTCCTGGTTATTTGTACGCTCACTTGTAGGAGGAGTGAGTCACAAAGCCTTCTCGCGTCAGCACCTGTCTTAACTGATTACTCATTCTTCGCTTTCGGTTTACCGCCAGTTGATAATTTATGGCCGTTATTGTACGCAAGCTCTCCCCCCTTCAACGTGGTCTTGATAGCAAACCCGTGTAAAGCAGCAGTTGGTTTAAATTGACGTCTTTCGTGAACCGTCTGGTTTCTGGGGTAATTGAGTTGATTGCATTTTTTGATTGTTCACGGTTTGCTCAACCCCGTGGCACCAATTGGTCGGTGTCGACAAGTTTAAATACCCCGTCAGACGGTTGCCCATAGTGATGCAATGCGGTATCGTCGGATGCACGGCTATCCCACAGAGCCCCTGCACACATCGAAAGTCCATCTTGTGTACGGGATGCTTGCAATAATTCATTTTTAAATGAAGCTTTCAGCGCATCTCGACGGTAGTCGCCATGTTTGGGGAACCACCAATCGCACACTTAAAGTGCAAAGGTGCCGCCATACCGGAAGCATGTTCGCCAGCACAAGAACAAACTTTTTGGCCTCAGCTGACCGATATCGATGTTACGTGGGTATAACTCATTAACTGTCACCAAGAGCGATTAAACATATATTTTGGGAACCACGGGGCGATGTATTTGTTGTTGCACAGTGCGTGAACGGTTCCGTTCATGAGGTTGTCTCAAAAAGGATGGGTCAAGTATCCCAAGAACCCCCAAGAGGTTATGGTAATTCGAAGATTTTGTGGCCCAAAAATCAGAATGGCACGATGGCCAAAGGCGAAGGTCGGGAATGAATAATATAGTTAGGCCCCGACCTGGGCCGAAAACGCAGACAAGGCGCGATGCTTAGCGCCCGCTACAGGCGAGTCCTGTCTGGACACACGTGGTAAAATACGGGGGTCCGGCCAAGTGTCGTCGATATTGTCTTAATTTATCCACGTTAAGGTCACAGCATTCGCTGTTGTGTGCGTTAGCCAATTGGATGTCAGTCTAATGGATGTCATGTGCCTGGAATAAATAAACACACAATTTAAGGTCACTACACTATCGGTATGTGGAGGGTTGTCAGTTTGGAAATTGAGACAGACGTTTGGGATGTGGCATAAACAACGTGTGAAATTTGCGGATTTATCCTTGTTTACAAATCCCTAACATTAGTCATGGCATAATGCGGAACGATATTCAGAAAGTAATCAAATGAAACGGAGTTTTGTTGTGCATTCCCAAACTCTTAAAAACCAAGCCATTTGGACTCCTAGCGATCAGCCTCCTCTCCCTGTTGCTCATCACCGGTGGTACTGGGGACAACGCCACCTGAATCCTCATGGCAACACATCCATGATGTCGGTTTATTCTCTAGTAGGAGATTTGCACGCAAATTTGGTTCAGTAATTGCAGTCAAGATGTTTGTAATCGGCCAACGTGCGCTCTGAAATCAAGAGAATTTCTTTCTATTTGGCCGTTTTATGGCAGCCCTTGGGTGCCCATAGCGGGGTTTAGTAGTCGTGTGGCATGCACACAAGCTTCGGTATCTCGAGACTTCCGATCAATCCATCTGACTTAGGTTTCTGCTTTTTTTGACGGCCTTGCTCACAGTCGTTTATCCCACCCTTTTTTTACATTTGTTTGTGTGCAGGCCCACTTGCGAAATTCCTGACCAATCGTTTTGACTATCGACCCGTCGCCCTCGTCAGTACCTGCCTCACTGGAGTAGTGCTCTGTGGAAGTGCGTTTATCGAAGATCTCAGGGCGTTCGGACCGTTTTTTGGCATTTGTGGCGGTAGGTTTAAGCATTTGTAGACATACGAAGAAGATGATTATGTCTATCTGTTGTTGTTGTTGTTGTTGTTGTTGTTGTTGTTGTTGTTGTTGTTGTTGTTCGACAACTCCTTTGGTGGGTTCGCCCCGCCAAGTTTGAGCCCAGAATCCCCAGTAATTCGAAGGTGTTGGAGCCACGTCTGCGGATTTTCAGGTTTGGTAGTAGTTTATCTTGTTGTTGGCAGTGGTCCTGGGCAACACAGACCTGCTCCATCTGTGGGCTCGTCCTGGTAAAGTGAAGTCCAAGATACCCAGTATACCGAAGATGGTTTCATTCGCGTTTTCATCGAGGGATTTACTTCCCAGTTACTGCCCGCCTATTAAGCTGTTTACCTAGATGTGGCCGCTGCCGCATGCAGCTTCGTGGATCTAAAGATGCGAGTTGAGTGTCTTGTGGGGCCCAAAGACCACGAGTTACCATGGAGCATGACAGAACACGCCACCACAGCTGCTCCTCCTTCCTTGTCAATAGTGCGCATGATCCTGTTTCGCGTAGAAGATGCCCTAGTTGTACTTCGATTGCCCTCACGCCTGCAGGTTTGAGCTGTGGCCTGGTCTACTTCCCAGCGCTGTCAATCGTCGCGCAGTGGTTCGAGACCCGCCGAGCGTTGGCCGTGGGTCTGGCGATATGTGGGTCCGGCGCGGGAACCTGTCTCATGGCCGTTGTCATGGAGGTTGCTGTGCAGAACTTCTCGTGGAGAGGCCTTCTCATCATCTACGGCGCCGCCTTCTTCCAACTCTCGGTAGGGGCGCGTTTCTTATGTCTAAATGCTAAATAAAGCCAGAGATGTGTTTAGGTCACTTAGCGGCATTCTCCTGCCGGTGGATAAACCGGCCTCCTGGCCTGACACTTCACAGGTGGCGGCCCCAGTGGCATTGAAGCCGTCGAAGTGGTCGCATTATCAGCCCCAACCCAATGACGACACGTGAAGAAGCCTGTTTCAGCTGCTCAGACTCCATGTGGCACGATTACAGACGTATGCCGTTGCGCTCGGCTTAGTTGTGGTGCGTCGAGTGGGTGTCGAACCCGGAATCACTGACGATGAGGGCGAAGATGCTGACTGCTACAGCATCTGGTCACACCACAGATCGTAGTAACGTGCCTGTATTAATTTGCCTTACAAATCAATATTTCAATGCTTCCGTTGGTCTTGTTGTGGCCCGTGCGCGGCGATCGGAGGTGTGGCACCAAAAGCCCTCAAATGCGGTGGAAGTGTTCGCTTTATCAGCACCAACCTTGACAAGAATACGGTGAGAGACAAGGCCCGTTTTGAAAGGCCAGCGCCTAGCCGGCGTAGAGCGCGGCCGAACGACGTAGTTAAAGAGTTGGCAGCTTCTCCGTGCTTGCCCAGTGGCGTCTTATTTCCTTGTTGGAGAGCTGATCACGCCAGGCCGCTGTAGAGATTCGTCGTAGACACCATTGATGGAAATCTCCTTGTGTCTTGGAGACGCGCAGTGGCCAGGTTTCGTAACCCTGGGTCAGGATTGGACGGATTAAATTCAAAAACCCAACTCAATGTGAAACGGAGACTGCGTGTATGAACATCTATCGGACACTTTGTGATAGTTTACATGAGCCGGCTTCGTCGATTTCGCTACGTTAACGGAATTGGTAGATGCCAAACGTCCGTACTCTTTTATTGATCAAGGGGTGCCTCGAGGCTTTGCACAATGACGTTCATCCATCAAAGTATACGAAGAAGCTTTTATTGAAGTAGTTTCCATTCATTCCCCTCGAAGCTCCACTATTCGCAAAAGGAGAATCGATTCGACTTTATTGAAATGTTTTTTTTTGCGCCTTTCGTAAATTCAGTGGCCACATTTTACTGGAGCGTTCATTTTTGCGTTGATCAGGTTGTAGTTGCTCTGTTTCGTCCGGTGGAGCTGCACCAGAGGATCGAGGTCGCCCAGGCCGAACGCCGAGTTCGACGCGAGTTGAAACGTCGAGAACGCCAACGCCTGGTGGCCGCCATTCGTCGCCAAAAGTTCCTCAACACCACCACTCCTTCGACTCGCAGTCCTCTACAACTTAATGCCCCCCGGTAAACCTGATGCAAACCCCTGTTTGACGTCTAACAATTGCCACTCCCATCGGTGGTTATGTTTCACTCTACGTCTTCTCGCGAATTCGGCTGAAACATGGCCTCAGTTTAATTTGCACAAGTGCAATGGTTTCGTGTGTTAGCCGTTGCACTTTTGATGTACCTTTTGATGGGGTACCTTGAAGGACCGGTAGTACGTCTGTCTCTGCTATCTGACAAGTCTTCAAGTAGGCGGGTCTTTCCTTGCCACCACTTATCCAAAAAAAACACGAATAATTATAATTAACTTTAAAGTATGATTTTCGGGAAGACTACACCCATAATGCACCCAAAATCCGATTGCCAGATTCGTCGCCAACGCAGCTTTAAATTTCATAAATTCGCTGAGGAATTAACCACTCCTGTGCCTTGCAGCACCGTTTGAAACGACTTCTGGGAACCACGGAGATTATCTATCCAAGTTCCCTTTTGCTCGCCATTACGGAGCAGTATAGATGTAACGGGGGATCTTCAAAACGTCTCGGTGATCCAAACTTATCTTCCCACGATCTCTTTGATCGTTTGGAAAGTTTTTAGGTGTCTCTGGTTGTCTGAGACACTCCGAGGCTCCGCTTTATTCTGCTTTATATTTGGCATGTCGGTGGGCGTTAAACATATTCGCCTTGTTTTGTCTTTGCAGTGGCGGTGTGATCTCGCGTATTCTCGAGCAGAAGGTGCTTCAGCGGACCTCGTCTACGGGCAGTCTCGACGGAATGGTCATAACACGCGACAACAAGCTCGTAGCCCTCCCTCGGTGGTTAGAATGCGGTCTGGGGAGCCCGACCGCTGCCACCACGGAAGCGCTGCAAGCCAGCGTCAAACCCGACTCCGTCAGCTGTTCGCAGTTGAACGAAGAACTGCTCACCGGCTACCACCACCATAAGACAAGTCTCCTGACCACCCAGAGGAAGTCCATCCGCCCAGCCTCCATTGTTGGTTTGGCGGGGTGTGCCACCGTGCCACTTCAGGTCCGTACTCCCTCTTGACAAAAATCTACAAAACATATTATTCTCCTACAGCAGGATAGACTCGCTTCGTGGGTGTTGCCAAGTAAGATTATCAAGAATCGTTTTACACGTGACAACGTCCCAGTGTCAGCCGCGGTTGTCTGACCTGGGAGTCGAGCCCAGGTCTCTCACAACAGAGGGACTAAGCTGACCGCCACGCCACCGGAAACGTGACTGGATAGTTTTCTCTCCAGGACTTAATTCGGCCCTTCATAAGAATGGCATAATGAACACACGGGAACGAACAATGTTGTTTATTACGGTGACATTAACGGAAACGCGACTGTTTAGCCCATTGGAAACCATCAACCACTCAGTCACCACACCAAACCAGAGAACCCCCCTCCACACACACATGGAGGAACACAGTCACAGTAATCACCGTTTCAACCACATACACCGACCATTATCGATTATTGTCGACCAGACAGTGCACTTTGCCCCCAGTCGTTACCCCTTACCTTTTCACTAGCCCCTGTAGATTATCACCGCTGTTTATTTATTTATATATACCCGGGGCCCCGTTTTTCCCACCAACTTATGCACTCACGCGTCTTTCGTGCTCCCCAAAAGACATTCCACGCAGCTAAACGCGAGAGCCTTTCGCTGTAACCGCCCTTCAAAGAAACCCGACCTGCCACGCTCTCCGATTATTGTCGAAGTTCGACGTGAAGACGTTTTCTCCGTGCCTCTTTGCGCGTCTCTGGTTGGTGATATCACGTCTGTCAGAATTCGTTTTCGGGAAAATGCGCACGCATGGAAGAAGTTGACGATTCTCCTGGGGTCAGTAATCTCGTGGCATAGCTCGGTTGACATTGGCCTTTAATGACACGGTGCGTGGCTTATGGTGGACCCAATGGGGTCCTTGTGGAAGGCATTCACTGCGCTTTCGACACATATTTGAGCCTCTTCCTTCACCTGAACATTCTGGAGTATCTTTGAGGCCAGGTTTTTGAATGCTGGGATATAATCGACTGGCAAATCGTTAAGTTATATTAGTTTTGGGATTTTTTATCCAGTCTGAATGCCTCGCAAGATCGCTTATTCGGCTTAGTAGCCCTTGCAGGACAATCGATTTCGCCTTCGAAGAGCCGACAGTCATCTAAACGGACGGTGATTGCGGAATCAGGAAAATGGTGAGGTATCAGATCGGGTTTGCGATGACACGGTAACTGCTTTTTCTGGGCCTTGTGAATATGATTGGTTACCGGGGGAATACTGTTGTTGCCAGACAGGCAAACAGTTTTTGCTCATCCTTCGGTCGACACTAAATCTCCACACGGCAAGGTTGGTTTCGTCATTCTCAACTAGACATACTCGGACTGAGGGATATGTTATTGTTTTAGAATTAATTCAACCCGATCGATTCTGGCGTTTTAACACAATCAAACATCTTTTTGAATGCGGAATTATCGGCCAAGGCGAGCTCGTGTGGTCATCTTCTTGGTCACCTTTCGTCTTTCATGAGAATGAAACCAAATTTAAAACTAGTATCATGCTAAACCTCGGCATCTAAAACATCTGTTAAATACTGCCTTCCCTAGTCATCAGCCCAGACGCGTCGTCTTGTGTTCCCATTGCCTGATCCAGCCGAGCGCATGGCAATCGTCAATTGGCCGTTTTGCTTTGTCCCGAAATTGTCCACAGTTTGCCAAATATACATTTTGCAGTCTTCGCATCCGCACTCCGTCCTCCTCCTCCTAACCTCACCGACCAACTTCAGCAAATCGGGAGTCATTCGAATCGCCGACGCGGTCATCCAAAAATTGGAGGCTCGCGCCCTAATCGCTCCCGGACTGCTGTGCCCCGACGTGTCGTGTGTCCATCACCACCACCAGCAGCAGCCCTTCCTCCAAGAAAGGCGCAACGCCTCCTATTCCGGCGTCGAGAAGACGACCCTCGCTCAGGCGCCACCGCCGAACAGCCTCCAGAGAGAAATGAACGCCAAGCCGCCCTCGCACCCTCTCTCCCCACACCGAACCTGCCCGACTGTGTGCATTTCCATCGACGACGCCGGGAAGGTTTGTCTTCTGCACTCTTGAGCCATTTCTGCCCGTCGGTTTGCGGTGGGGAACAGGGGTATTTCACAATTCTCACAAGGTGGCATGTTTGGGCGTCTCGAGCAATGTTTATGGAACATGCGGGCATTGTATTGGTCGAATTGTCGAAGCTAACCATTCGTGTTCAACCAGGCAAAGAGGTTTCAGTGCCACGAGCAACCCCAATGGAATCGAGCTGTAATAACCATGTTCTGACGGTGTTACAGAGGCCAAACAACTCGATGACAAATTACAGTTTGCCATCTTTGTCCAAAAATGGGCACATTCGTTATTATTATTACTAGCTGACCCCACGTTTTCCTGTGGCTCAGTCTACGGATGGTGCAGTTGACCTCTTCGGGAAAAAGAAGTACGGAGCCGGATATTCAGGTCAATCGTGAGCCTCATTAACTGTTTTGGATTGTTTACTAATACCAGCACCTACAAACGCAAGTCATACAGAAGTGATTACGCCTGTGCACCAGTTTTAGTTCATAACTTCACGTCACCTTCGCGATTTATTATTTGACCTGCCAGTCGTTCATGGTCATGAGCGCTGTGAGCGCTTTCTTGTTGGAGTTCCATTCAAACACCTAGGTTTCGTCACAAATCGCAACATTTCAGGAAATCATTAAATGGGGTTCAGTCGCTACGGAATCACGGGAGACGACGCCCAGAGCACACTGCGGGGAGTGGTGACGGTTAATGTGACCAGTAAACGACAAGCTATTGGATAAATACCGGTTTGAGCATTTATCCTGGCGGAGATGTGCGACGAGGATAAGTAGCGGTGGTGTAGCGGTCAGAATCCGTTTGAGAGGGAAACCGTGGATTCCACTACCTTCGTCTACGCCTGTACAATTACCCGCGAATTTCTACGGTATCAAACGTTCTGACTGTTTAACCATTCGTATGCTTTTTGAAATAATCTCGTTTTCTAGTTGCTCCCCTAGACCAAGAGACCATCATTTGACGACATTTCGCAAGTTATGCACCCATCGCTGGTCGTTAATTAGATGACCCCTCAAATCCACTCAATTCAAGTTTTTCCAAATGTAAATCTCTTCGACCAGTGCGTGGGTAATTCCGTTGAATACCTACAAGAACTTTGGCATATCGCAATTCGGTTATTCCTTATACGTCCCAATTTTTAAGCTTCACCCGAACATGTAGAGCATAATAATAATAATAATTGTAGTGGCTTTATTGAGGTCACGAGGACCAAACCTTTCAGCAGTTTAAAGAGCAGTATAACAAGTATTAGAAGTGAAAATTGTCTTTTAGTTCCTGTTTCACCTTCTTTGGTGAAACTAAAAATCGGGACAAATAAGGAATTACCGAATTGCGATGTGCCGCCGTTCTTGTTGGTATTGAACGGCATAGTCTACGCATTGGTCGAAGAGATTTACATTCATATAAACTGGAGTAGAGGGTATGGGAGGGGTCACGTAAACTCATAGATAGTTTTCGTAAATAGCATTGTTTACTATATAATCTTGGTTTGGTCTTCGTCACGTCAATCAACCATTATTGTGGTTAACCAGGCGAGGCCACCATGATTGGCACTGGAGACGCCACTTGTGAAAGCATTCCAGCGAATCCTGTTTAACATCTGGTAGCAGGCTGGACAGGTTCGCGTTGTTTCTGTATTTTGTGGACTGTAAGGAAACCAATAAGAGGCGAAGACACCTGCTGGAGATGAGTCGTGTTTCAGTGGAACGGCAAATCTTTGGGAAAAAACGTGTACAAAGACAAACGAGAACCTTGATATGTTGTTTTCGTTTAAGGAGGGCTCAGGAAGTGGTCTGGCAAGTCGTCGTTACGATTCACTGGCGGTGGAAGGACCCAGCCTCGAAGTGGCGAAATCGCGGTGTATTTCCTGCACCACTAGCGACTGTACCCTCGACCCCAAGACCGATTCCGCCATCGCCAAGGAACTCTCCCGTATCAATCTGGATCCCACTGTGAAGGCAACCATTCGATCCCACATCCGCCACGAGCTCAGACGCAACGGACACATGCCCAAAAGAAGCCAAGCCTCCCAAGAACGTGGGAGCTTTGGGAAGGTGAGAAAACCTGCTTATGCTCCTACAAATGTCGAACTTGACACCCTGTATCATCTAGGAGTTTATCCTAATGGCTGCTTTTGTTCTTCTTTTGCATTCGACGAGAACTATGCTGGTGACGCAGTTGATTGTCCTTGTTGTCGTCAAGCGTAGGGGGTGAACGGACTTTTGAGATCTCTGAGCCAATAAGATGGGGCGTTCGGATTTTTCATTGTCCTTGCAACGCGTATTCTAAATGGGCCTAAGGAGCTAGACAACAGCACACACAGTGCTGGAATCTGGGGGAGCAAAACTGTCGGCATCAAAAATACCAGTGGGGTCGAATAAATTCGAATTCAAACGTTTTCGTTAGCAATCAATCGCTTGATCCGTTTATTCCATCTCTTCTGATTTTTTTGTTTCTCCGTTGGGATAGTGGTGTAGACTGTGGTGTAAATGGTCAGGGTGTTGCTTTCCTGAAAAGCTCAAGGTCATTGTTAAAGTTCATGGGAGCCGGGGTCTCAAATCCTCAATTAGTCTTCCGCTTGTCTCAGTCTGTGTGGACAGATCAGGAGGACGTGGAGATGTTCTCTGAGATTTAATGGAAAGAATACCGGTTCTGTTCAACCTTGCCGGACACGCTTGATTGAACAAGAGTCTTAGGTTGCAATGGTGGGGCCAAATGTTCCTTTTTTAACGATGCTTCGTTCGAATTTAATCCTCAATGAAGCCGCATTAACCATGGCAATGGGCTAGACCCGCGGGGTCCACGTTGACTCTTTTCCCACGAGACAAACATCTTGTTTCAACATCGCAACTGTCCTCTCTTTATTTTCGTCGAAGGGGTTTTAAAAAGCCCACTCCCGATTCGACTCTTTATCAAAAGACAGATTGTCCATTTTGTTATTTTCGAGCGAAAATCAAGTCCCGCAAGCGATAAACAACTTAATACCCGTGCAAATGCCTAACGAACCGTTAAACACCAACAGGTTTCATTTACGTTACTTCGATTGACAAACCCGCAGGTTGAAGGACGAATCAATAGAAAGGCACTTCCAAGGAGTTGTGTTGCAGGCTCAAGCATGACCAATAGAAATGATTGTGTGAAATTGGGATGTTTTAAACACAGTGGTCAATGGCGACCGATGGCGACCGATGACAAAAGCCCAACCACTGGCGGTAACTAATAAAAGGGGTCACCAAATCTGTTAAAAATAGATAAACTCATATTTCATGGCTATCTAGGAAATATCAAGGTTTTCAAATGCAACACGTGGGCGTTCTTGAGAGAATTTTGCCAGCAGATTGACCTCTAATGTGCTTCCTCCTTCACATAGCCTCCTGGCGTTGGGGGCGGAGATGGCTACAACTCGTCACTGCACTGTTCATACTGCAGCAATCTCGCCGACCACCCTGGACCGGACCCAGCCTCCAGGGGGGTGCCTGCGGGCGCCATCATGAATGGCGGCCCAAGGCAAGACCACCAGTGCCCATCGTCCGAGGCCGCAGCCTCCGCAAGGAGTCTGGCCGTCGTGGACTACGTGTGGGCCGCCCCAGGGGGACACCTGCTCGCGCGCCCCTCCTTCCTTCTCTTCTCGCTGGCCTGCACGCTGCACATGTTTGGTGAGCTTTGCCCGGCCATGGGGTGGGTTGGGTCTCACAGAGTCCTTGAAGTGCTGCCTTTGAGGCCTTCGGCTTGTCGATCCAACAGCGACCATTTAGTTGCTTGCAATTGATGCAAATGTGACACGACGTATCCCTGCTACAACTCTCTTGCCGTGAAACAGTCACACAGTCTCAGAATCGCCTGGTTTAATTAACAGTCAAAATGATTACCTTCTTAGCCTTCTTCATGCCGTATCACATCCTACCACTGTATCTGGCACTGGAAGAGGGAAGGGCTGCCTGTGGTCTCTCTGATTGGTCCCAGGTCTCGGAAAGTGGGAGAAGCCTCACAAATTCACAGAAAGTTATCATCGCCGTGGGTGTTGCCCACCTCTTGGGTCGGCTGGTCGCATGTAAGTGCTCTCCTCTGCAAGATTGTTATGATTTCCACCAATAAAGCGAACATCATCATTATAATTAACTAGACACCCATACCGCGTGTCCTGATGGTGTAGCGGTGAGCATAATCGCTCTGGTGGTATGGAACCCGGGTTCGAGTCTCAGGTCAGACCCACTCGGGGGGCATTGGGATGCCACCTGTAAACATATTAGCGAGAAACTTCATGACAAACCCCCATGGAGCCGCTTTATCCTCTAGATTCTAGAGTCTAGAAGGAGGTAGCCGCAAAATGCAGATATTGATTTTTTTGGGCGCCGATCCAGGCGACACGAAATCAATTGCATTGGCCGAAGATATCTTGGATACTGCTCACTTGAATCTCCTCGTCCTCGTCCACTCGACTGTCCACTCAATTGGGCCCAACCAATTCCGACATTCTTCTTTTTTGGTGAGCAGGAGTCACGAATGTCGAGGTTAGAAACAAGTTCATGAATTCTCTTGGGAATTTTGCACAGGTGGCGTGCCCAATTTCACCCAGCTTTGTTCAAGGGGTTCCCCTAGACTTTACTGAGTCGACCGCACCCCGCAAGGCAACAGTGATTTGCACTATAGAATTGGAACCGCCTTCCTCTCAGTTGGATCCTGATCTGGATCTCCTTCGCCCAGTTTGCCGCCGTTTTTCTTTCACGTTTTCACCCACAAAACTCCCTATCTTCTCCGACCTCGGTGAAGTACTTGGGATTTTTTATATTCCACCTTCACGATTCGAGCCCACAGAAGGAACAACCTGCTACAGACCATTTAACGCCCCACCCAAGTGCTCTATAACATGTGTCTGTAGGATATCGCGACAACCCCCTTCATACGGTACTCGTCGTCGTCTTTTCAGCGGAATCCTGGTCCACCAGCTATTCCTAATCTATTCCTCCTGTCACCAACGCTAAATGACCGAAGCTGGTCGGCTAGCCAGTCTCACCGTTTTGTAATCTTCACCACCCAGCCTTCTACATTGAGCACATCGTCTCTGCGACCCCAACTCCCCAGCTGCGACGTGCACGCGTTCGACGTCTGGTCGCTCGTCTAGCCGACCCATTGGTGCTCAACGTGGTCACGCTCATCGTAGGGGGTCTCAGCCTCCTCCTGTTTCCCGTCGCCACCAGGGACGCCTGCACCAGGAGCTCTGGACGTTCGACAGCCGCTCTCTATTTTCTCGTCATTGTCCACACAGCCGCTAGTGGTACGTTGGGAATCGTTCAGTCTGTTTATTTTGACACCTTGCCTGCCATCCGCTCATACCTCTAGCTCCCTCCCTATCTATCTTTCTATCAATCAATCTCCCTTTCCGCATTGGTAATTCTGGGCGAAATGGTCCCGTTGACAGCCACTGTTATGCGAACCAGGAATTGTGCATTCTCGTATTCTGGGCACAACGAATCATCACAGTCTCTGCTCGATCGGCCGGGCTTGGCGCCTGTAATTCAGCAACTTGGATGCTGGGAGGCGGTGACCGACTGCCGCTGCTGCATCATCCGGAATTTATTAATAACCAGCCCGAGTTCCAGGTGTGACGGTTCCATTGTTGTTGTTGGCTAAGTGATGGATGATGCAGCCACCACTTCCACCACCTCCTCTTCGTGGGGCACTGGGGATGTCGCCGTCTGTCCAATATTCCCAAGAACCTTCATGGAAACATCCAATTAGCCGGTTTATCATCTAACTGGAGATAATACTTTCCGATCAAACCACAGAAGCGAGGAAGTAACACAGCATCATAAATGACAATCCATGTATCGAATACCTTGACAATCCGCGATGCTTAGCGCCCGCTGCATGCGAGTCCTGTCTGGACAAACGTGGTAAAAAACGGGGGTCCGGTCAAGTGTCGTCGATATTGTCTTATTTATCCACGTTAAGGTCACAGCATTCGCTGTTGTGTGCGTTAGCCAATGGGATGTCAGTCTAATGGATGTCATGTGCCTGGAATAAATAAACACATCATTTAAGGTTACTACAGTTCTGTTGTGCAATTGTCAGCATCTTCGCTCTGTTGGTTCGACTCTCCGGTTAGGCCTCCGCTGGTTGCGCTGTCCCCAAGAATCTTGATGGAAACGTTCTCGATGACACTCATCCTCCAGCGAGCGATGGTTGCACCACAACATACCTTAAACATCGATCTTTATCGTCCGTCTTCGCTTCACCGGAGACAGCTTATTGGTGTACACCGTGTTGTTCGGTTAATTTACCGTAGTTTCCGCACTGTTGAGCTTTCCGGTACATTGAAATAAATTTACTTTACGCGAACTGTAGGGAAACACCGTTTATAACTAATTAAAATGGTAGTAAACAGTAACAAACCACAAATGCTTTGGTCAATGTGGAGCAAAATCAACCCGATTAAGCGCTTAAGATTGACAGTTTGAATAATCAGTCTAAAACATTACTCAGATAATGTATGATAAATCATCTGTGTCATTTAACATTATGTGTAACCAAAGTCTTATAACTGATCATAGTAAGATATCACTAACTTAGGTTATCACAGTCACTATCCTCCTCTTGCCCACTGAAGTCATCTTTTACGGTTTCGGAGTTGGATCGTCCTTGGTGCCGCTCTCGTAATCTTCATTATTGTTGTTTAAACCGAAACAAAGTTGCGTCCTATGGTCTGCAAATTACGCAACTTTCACATTTTGCACAAAAGCTTACACATGTTTCGTCTTTTTCGTGTCAGTGGGACTTTTGGAATGTAAAATAAACCATCACCACAGTATCCTGTACATTAAAAAATTCAAAAAACAATCTCGTCATCTAATAATTATAGTACTGATATACAATTTATTACGATGGCAAGGACCGGTAACTTTCAGCATTAAATGTTACAACGAAAAAAAGATACCAGAAGTGGATATTGTACATAGCAGGCGCAGAATGAGTTGACAGGAATAAACAAATTAACAACGAGGTAAATTTGAAAGAAAGGCAAATTGAACCCTCGAAGTGTATGAAGTTTGACAAACGCGAAATGGCGGCCATTGAAGGGACCTGTGCATAACGCAGGCCCAAACAAGTTCCATGTTTTCTGATTAATAATCAAGTATGCAAGATAGAACGTGGCGATTATCTTTCGTCAGTGTTTTATCAGAACTAACAGCCAGACTGACGAGTGCACAAGGCGTTTGGTTGAAATGTTGTGGTTGTGTTCCATAATGCCAGCTTCTTGATCTCTCGCATCAGAGAAATTTCACCCATACAAAATGGTGTAAGGCGTCTGTGAATGTGTGACGACGGGTTTTGTAGCCGCGTCATTTCCTTTCCATTGTAAAAATTGAAGGAACCTGGAGGCATTTCGCAAACATCTTCATCAATCATCTTCCATGCGCTGGTGTACCAGTTGGATACGTTTCTAGACCTCCGAAAAGGCTTTATAAAGACCGACAACGCATTTTTAAAAGTCGCGCAACTTTCCCACACGCATACATTGGTCGCAACTTGATTTTAGAAGTCGCATGCGTTGACCTTTTCTCTAACACGACAATCATTAGTGCTTATCCATTCTATGGTGTTTCGATGCACTATTCGCTGGATGACAATTATTATGCGAACCACTAATCGAGGGCTATTCGGCTTAATGGAATAATCAAATTAAAATAAAAAATCGAGTCAGAGGACATCACGGTCGAACATCACAAGTCGTTGGTCTGAAATATTCCCCATCATCGACAATTTCAGCCTCGAGAAACTCGGCCAAAGACTACAACCACTCACCGCCGTCGCCTCTCGCTATGGCCACTAGAGATTCTGGGTTTAACTGTCTTATGCGGATACCCAGCGTCTACAAGAACAATAAGACAGTCCTACTGGATTGGTGGGGCATCGCGGCATGGTTGGACGACCGCACAGAGAGCAGGTCGGTCTTCGAAACACCGACACGTGTCGGCAGGAATCAACTGGCGCTGCAAGCACTTTACAGACAGAATCGGCCCACGACGGGGTTGGGGGCAGTCGAACTCTGTTGAGAGCATACCGGTTTCTGAGGCACCAGCGGGTCCCAAGCCACTCCTGGCCCGCACACACGAGAGTTTGTGTTCACGACGGAACACTAGTCCAATCTTAGCTATACCCCGAGACTGTCTGGTTTGGCGGTACTGTAGCTATAGAAGTAACGCCGGTTGTGTACCACATAACCCCGTCTCGGCGTGGAACTCGACACTTCCACCCCTTTGGCATAACTCGACTTCACATTTCGGCTTACTCGAAAAGTGTAAACGCACCTGCAACCACCAATACCATGCTAGATTCCAGGATGATTAAGACAGTGACCTCCTCTTGGTTGTATGGACTGTGACAATTCACAGGCGGACCGCCAATTGAAGGTCACTTGTAGGCAAAACGGTCGCGTTAATTGACGTGAACGAATCACGCTTATGCGTTTGGATTGGCATGCCCAAATCTTTCACCCGATACATGTTTGTTTCTAGCGCTGACAATTTCTCTGAGAAGCGCGGTTGCAGTCGACCTGATAGGCGTCTTCCACCTCACAACGGCCTTCGTCTACCTCCTGATCTTCCAGGGTAGCGGCGTAATCGTCGGCACAATCGCACTGAGTAAGTCTGCGTTTTCAACAAACCCGAAAACCCTCGGCGGAAGCAAAGCGGAAATTCCCTTAATAACCAAATGTTAATGAGGGAAGCAGGATTTGTATTTCGGTGGTGGAGAATCCACAATCGATTGTAATTGGAACATGGCAGGCGTGTTGAAAGGTCTCCGGCGATTTTGGGGTCATTCATTGACCAGTTCAAGTATTCCTTAGTTACGTTAATGCCACGAGAATAAGGCCCACGTGTCATCCCCAGTTCCACCCGGGTTTTTTCGAACGAAGATGTCAAGGTTGTTATTTCCACCAAGATGAAGTTCCAATAGGTCAACTCAACCGGTTAGCTAACAACCATGTATTCTTTTATCCACGCCTGTTTTCCGTGTAACAGAGGATTGGTTGTATAAACACAATTTTTCGCATCTCCAGCTTCCAGCACATCCGTCACCTCGGGTATCCTCTCGCACCCTGAGTACCAACTTGCCACCCCCCCCTCACCAGCACCAAACCCTCTGGACGTTATTTTTTACGTCTGCGGCGCCACCTTTCTGCTTTCTGCTGTCGCATGCGTCCCCCTACGATGGCTGGCTTCCTGGGAGAAGCGGCGGATTATGTACGAATCCCCCAGCTTCGCCGGATCGACGCCAGCACACCCCACAGAGTCTTCCATGCGCGATGCTTGCTCAGGCCAACACCTCAAGGGTTGTCTGAATTATAGGTGTGGGGGTCACGCCGTTGGAAGTCGTGGAAATGGAATGACTACCAAAGCCAATGTTTCGGTAAGGCGGTATAAATATATATATATACAGTGGAGCAAAGGTATTTAGTCGGTCACCAATTGTAGAACCTCTCCTACTTAACC
Source organism: Proteocephalus fallax (assembly GCA_028672205.1). Classification (NCBI taxonomy): domain Eukaryota; kingdom Metazoa; phylum Platyhelminthes; class Cestoda; order Proteocephalidea; family Proteocephalidae; genus Proteocephalus; species Proteocephalus fallax. Next base: position 116,227 of record JAPUBX010002411.1, read on the forward strand.
ATGGAGACAAAATGAGAAAGAAACTAGAGAATCAAATAGTACAATGTTTTATGAATTAATTGGTAAATTCCTCTGTAAAATAAGTAATTGATCACCAACCAACAGACAGGATGTCTGGTTCACGCCGATCTATTTCTTCTTTTCTTCTTCTTCTTCTTTAAGAGTCTCCTCTGTCCTCCATGCGTTACCACTCGTCTAAATCGTGCCTGTCTGAACTTTATATCAGTATAAATACACCTCTCCATAACCTCAAAATGTCACACTCATCCTGTGGGGTAAAAATGGTCTCAAAAAGATTAGGAAAAATCCCAGAACCACACGGAGACCTGAAGAGAGCTGGAACCGAAGTGAAATAGGCTTCCATCGGGACTCAAATCCTTCAGTGCCTGGCGTGTCCCCCCAGCTTACACCAAGGCCGTCTGAGGTTTGCCAGGCAACATTTGGATGATCCAGAAGACGATTGGGATAATTTCATATGGTCAGATGAAACATAAATAGAACCTTTCGGTATTTGGAAGAGAAATAATGCTGAGTTGCATTCAAAGAACACCATGCCTACTGTGAAGAGTAGTTATGGAAAAATCATGCTCTGGGGTTGTTTTTTTACAAAGGGACCAGGAATACTGATCAGTGTAAAGGAGATGATTCAATGGACAACATATCGTTATATTTTGCGAGGAAACACCCTTCCATTGGGCATTGAAGACGAATCGTAGCTCGGTCTTGCAGCATAACGAAAGAATGTCTTGGAGTGGCCTAGCCGATCACCACATCTGAACCCTATAAAAAGTCTTTCCAGGGAATTACACGTCATTGTTGACCAGCGACAGCCCCCAAAATGGCTCACTAAATACATTTTTGCGCCACTGTATATTGTATTCTTCACGGTGCATCACCATTCCCGTAATTCCGGCGTTACTGAACCTCTTTATGCCTTAACATTTATTTCACAGTAATCAAAGCAGACTTGGTAGGTCGTTATTTTAAAATGAAGCAAATTTGCTTTTATTAAAAACCGATAATCGCTTATTATGCGCGTCCATTCAGCATTGTTTTTGTTTTAATTATATCTACTTTTAATAATTAAGTAACAATGTTTTTGTTCTTCGTTTATGCAGGTGTGTGGTCGTCTAGTAATGGAGGAATATGAACCCAAGTTGTCCACCTGCTCCTATATCTCCCACAACAGCTGCATCAAATTTCTAGTTCCTGGTTACACCGAGCCCTAACCCTACAGCGGATGCTGCTTAGATGTTACTACCTTGTATATTCATTTGTATTAACCAATTTCATATTTCGTGTCATGTTGGTTCAAAGGAACGTGTATGCATTTTCATATACCTATATTGCTATGACATTTTCGAGGTACTGGGGATCAAGGCGTCATCCTTCTGGGGACGAGCCCACAAATGGGCGGTAACACCAAGGCCCCTAATAGTTCCGCTGGATTCTCCTACCCACTGTATAGTCAGAAAGTGTTCGGTTTGTATGGACATTTTGACCAATTCAAGGTCGGTAAATCAAGGTATAAAATTTCCTCTCAACTTCGAAGTTTGGACTGGTCGATCGTCGTTTTCACGGCCTGTATTGATGCCGTTGCACATGGGAGGTTGTATTCAATTACTTGGCGTTTTTGACGGTTCTGGCGACAGATTATGGTCATGGTTTTAACCCGTGCACAGAGAACCATTAGAGTAATCCAAGTATCTGTATGCTTATCAGCCATTGCCACAGCTATAGTGCAAAAAAATAATATCATAAAATAAGCGTTGCACTTATGTAATCATATTCGCAACAAAACGAGACAAGCCGTAATTGTAAGGATGTTCTGAAGCCGCATTCGACGTGTGAATGGCCGAATTGCTCAAGTTGGGTGCACAAATTTACCTTCCGTCGCCATTTGTTAGAGGCGAATTTCACTATAACCACCGATAATTGGTGCCCCGAATTTATTTCTGGGGGCGTAATGAAATTAGCAGTGAAAAATACACGTGAAAACACGCAATAACTGATGCCAGTTAGCCCGAGGTTAGATTTGAGCATTTAAGTCGTTTGCGTGTGTATATCTGTGACTGATTTTAGGTTGCGCCTTCATCAAAGAATACTTTATGTATTTCCGGTTATTTCAGGGCTAATTGTTTATCAGCTTTAAAGCCGGGTGTAGTGCTAGGCAACCTGCGCCGTATTGAGCACATTCTTTCCGGTTGAGCCTTAATGTGGAATCTAAAAATGTCTATTATATCCTAGGTATTCATTGAGGTGTGTTTCAACTAATTGCGGAAACCTCCAGACGTGCATAAAACTGCACAAAAGAGTTCTTTCCAAAAGAGGAATAAAAACGGATGTCTGAATGCCCGTCCCCGATTCAGTAGGCACCCAAACTCTATTTATATATTTAGGTTTACAGTTCGTAGCTAATTATCTCCTTTTAAGGATCTTGTCATAGAAAGCAAATTTGCTCATTGTTCATTTCCAGGAAAGAAGGAATAAAAACAAAATGACAATTTTACGCGAACAATAGATTGTTGGCTCTTTCTGAAGGGGCTCTTCATGTAAAATTATCTGCTCATTATAAGAGGGGGTAAATACTTGCCAAATGTAGTGTTCAGTTTGTCATCCACCTTAAGTGATCACGTGTCTCTAGAAAGAGATGGGTGAATTTCATAAAGATTACTTAACAAATGCCTAAATTCCGTTAAAAGGATGTTATTGTATTGTGGTCTTGTGTGAGAATTTGTTTAAAATTGTCGTGCTCAGCGGTTCCTATCCAGCGTTTTTAGAGTAACCGTTAGCATTGTCACGCCTTTGGTTATTTCGACGCCCATAGCAAGATTCCAACGACGTGGAGCCTGGCTGACGAAAACCGACTCCATCATCTCGGATTCACCCAGCCTCCGTTCACCGTCTGGCCTCTGGGTTGCCTAATTGGTGGGTGAAGCAGCGTCGGCCGCTTCAACCTCAGCTTTGGATGGCGCGGGGGACGCTGTGACCTTTAAAAATATTCGCGAGAATCGGCGTTGCATAATCAATCAAGCCGATTTCTCGGGTTATTTCGGCGAATATTCTTCTGCTACTTTAAACGTTTAGAAACATAGTTTCGGATGATAATAATAATAATAATAATAGCAACAAATTTGAATCTAGCAAAATTATTGTTTGTTAAATCTCCTACACTACAGTTGCACGCAAGGGGGCACACGATGTCCCCAATGAAGGCAGGTTACAACATAATTTCACACAATTAATGAATTATGATTGTAGTCTTAGGTATGCCTTCATATGGATAATTCTTGGATATTATTCAGTTTGATGATTTTTATTATTTCTCGTTGTTGTTCTCATACGGTAAAGCTGATGCAAATAAATATCTGTTCCAAATGTGCGCTTGCGTGTAGCGCTCTTGTTTTCAACAAATATCGACATCCTTCTTTCATAGTTTGTCGGTTTCAATGTCCAGAGCAAATACCGATCCATTTATCATCTTTCCTGGAATTTGGATATTTCAATTTTTTCTTATGCACCATCTCCTCCTAAAAGCTACTAATTTTTCACTCACCCAAGATTGGGAGAGCTTGTACGTGCAAACTGTCGTTCACAAAGCGGATTTCTCTGAAGACAACGATGTGTGAACTACGAAGTGCTCCGTGGTATGATGATGAAAGGTTGCCCATGAATTTGTTTAAACAGCATTCTTAAAACTTAAAATTAAGCTGTTGGATAATAATATATTGAGCGATGTGTTTTACGCATTGCTGAATTGCGTAGGGTTTCATAAAAAGTATTTGTATAATTTAATAAGCAAGAAAAGCTAAGTTTATTCTGGCCATTTACGGATTATTTAAATAAGTAATGAATTCAACATTTTTATTTCTATTCTGCCTATGAGAACCAATTTGACGACGACAGCTGCAAAAAGAAGGTAACGAAGGCATCACGTATGGTCTTGATTTATTAACGCTCATGAACGAAGCCTAATCTTTGGGAAAAAAAGATTGTTTAGGGCGGATTTTAGTTGGTGGAGGATTTTGCAATCTTCCTCAATTTTTAAATAGCTAGATGCAAAATTGTTTCTTTCCATTGTATATTCAATTAAAGAAAATAAGAATCAATATAAAAAGTTTTTTATTATTTTCCAAATAGGAAAATGGGTCCATTTTGTTTCATTTTAAAAGTAACATTAGTTAAATGTTGGCCGTTATTCCCCGCAAATTGTCGAAGAGGTTCTCGAAAGTGGTCCATAACACGACGTTTATATGGAATGGGAGCAATTTATGGATAAAGGGCATTTGGTAATTTTTCATAGGATCGTGGGTGAAAATATTGAAATAAGCTCATTGTTTATTTCAGTGTTTCTCAACATGTGTGTCGCGAGAGTTTCGCAGGTGTGTCGCGAGATTTTTGACAAAAATATTCAAAAATGCTAGGGTTTTTGAACTCCAACATATCTTTTCTTACTTATAATTCAGCTTGTATTTAAATTCAAATAGATATACGTTCATATTTGAATCTTAATTTAATTATTTTTTGTAACTGAATTTACGGCGTTTTTTTCGAATTTTTTCCAAGTGACGTCATAGTTGAATGACTTTCACAAGTAAATTTGTTTCAAGTTTTTCATCTGATGATATTTTTTGCGAAGTAAGTTTATTTGATTTCCTGATTTTTGATGAAATTTAGTAAAAGAAACTTAATTTTCTAGCCATGAATAAGTTTCTAAAAAGAATCTCAACAATCTTTAGCAAAAGAAAATGTACCGAATCAACGAAAAGGAACGAAGCGAAAGTTCAATTAAGAGTACATCGAATATGGTTTCATAGCATCTGGACCTGAAGATGCTCAGGTTCCTTATTGTTTGATCTGCAACTCTACTTTGTCGAATGAGAACCTGGTTCCAAATAAATTGAAGCGACATTTTGAGTCAAATCATCCAGCGCACAAAGAAAAACCATGAGAATATTTTGAGAAGCTTGCAACTGAAAAGAATCATCATTTACCGTTTGCCAAACTTTATATACTTCGTAGGTTAAATTGGCCTTTCTTGCTAATTTACCTTGATGTTACTTCTTTTATTCTTCTTAACTTATTCTGCATTTTCTACGTATAATCGTTACGTCCTGTAACATGTTTGTTTATTGCAAATTTTAATGCTGAAAATTTTGGTCCTCGTGACCGTAATAAAGCGAATATTATTATTATTATATTATTATCATTAAAAAGGACTTGTTGCAAGTTACAAGAGCACTCAACTATTGGCCAAAAGAAAAAAAGCACACTCTGAAGGTGAAACAATAATCGCCCGAGCGCTTGATATTGTGGTTGAAACGATTCTTGGACCTGAAGCCGCCGAGAAAATCATGAAAGTTCCTTTGTCAAATGACACAATGTCTCGCCGAATCGACGATTTATCATCCGATTTAAAAGATCAAATTCGTGAAAATTTCGAAATGGAAGTCGAATCAAGGATACTGTGGTCTCTTCAAGTCGATGAATCTACTGATATCTGCGGAAAAGCTCAGCTACTAGCGTTCATTCGCTTCATTAAAAATGATAAATTCATAAATGAATTCCTTTTCTGCGATGAACTGAAGAGCACGACGAAAGGAGAAGACATTTTTGATATGGTGAACAAAAAGGTTTTGCTTTTCAACTTGAAGTGGAAGAACTACGTCAGTGTGTGTACTGATGGATGTCCTTCTATGCGAGGAAATCATAAAGGATTCGTTACGCTCATTCTTCAAGAAAATCCAGACATAATCACGACTCATTGCATGATTCATCGTGAAGCCCTCGCGTCACAATCATTGCCGGAAACATGCCAGTCAGTTTTGAATCAAGCTATTAAAGTAGTGAACTTCATCAAGTCTCGGCTGCTGAATTCAAGAATTTTCGCTCAACTCTGTGATGCAATGGATTCCGACTTCAAATCGCTGCTTTACCACACCGAGGTTCGCTGGTTGTCAAAAGGAAACGTTTTGAAGCGTCTCGTTTATCTCAAAGTAGAAGTTATTTCATTCTTGGAAGTCGAGGAAACAAATTTTGGATTCGATCTTCGTGGCGAGATTTGGTGGCTCAAAGTTCAGTTTCTCTCTGATCTGTTCGATAAACTGAATTTTCTCAACTTGAGTCTCCAAGGACCATCAGAAAACATTATCTCATCGACATCCAAACTGAAATCGTTTGATGAAAAACTGACGCTATGGAAAAGCAAAGTTTCGAAGGGTATTTTTGAATGCTTCCCTTCCGTCAACGAATCTCAGTTGAAGAGCAAAGTCGCTGATGACATCATGTCCACACTGACAAGTCTTCAATTAGCAATTCACCATTATTTTCCATCACTTTCTATCAACGAATATGACTGGGTGATCAACCTGTTTGGAAGCAACGAGACATCAAATATTTCGTGTGAAGAGTAAGAAGAGCTGATCGAGTTGAGAAATGACAAATTTCATCGACTGGAATTCGCCGAAAAAAGTTTGGACGAATGTTGGCTCTCCCTGAAGCAGTTGTTTCCAGCTCTCAGTTTGAAAGCATTCAATATTATTTTGCCGTTCGCGTCTTCATGGTTTTGTGAATTCGGATTTTCAGCTTTGACTGAAATCAAATAAAAAGAGAGAGCGCGACTCCTTCGACTTGACAACGAAATGCGTGTTTGTTTGTCAGCATTAGAGCCTCGTTTCAACCTTATTTACTCTCGAAAGCAAGCCCAACAATCGCATTAAAAATTTAAACGTTGAAAATAAAGTGAAAAATGTTGAGAACCACTGGTTTATTTAATGTGCTTTTATTAAACATCTGAATGTGTCAGATCTGTTGGCCCCGCCGTATACTTACACACCCAACACATATTTAATAACAAGTTTGGAAAACCCCAACGGCACCTATTTTAGGTAATTGCCGTTGCTTCGTCTCTCTTCTCTTAACTACCGAAAATATTGCCTTGGGCGTTTGAAGCGATTTATTTTTAGATGGGCCAAAAAATGCAACCTCGTTGTGGTCTTGACACGCATAGCCATCGGGTTTCTTGAATCCCCGGCAATGTGAACCCACAGTCGATGGTGAAGCTTTGTTTACAAAAGGTTGGCGCAATGACTGCGCTTGATTTTATTCATGTGGCACTTTGGCTATATAATTGTTGAACAAAATAAATCATAACTCTGGCAATAAAATTTTAACCTCTTAAAAGCAAATGCCGAATTGCACCTTCAACGTGGCTATTTAATGTCCGAATAGCAGGTATCACTAAAACGAATTTATCGACCTTTAATCACTCTTGCAGCCTACGAAATTGTGGGTCGTTCTAATTTAATCAGTCACGCGAGTATTTAAGAAAACCTGACACCGTATCACAGATTAAATTCAATCAAAATGAACGGGCAATGTATACAGCAATGCAACGCAATTTCGATGGTTCCGTTGACAACCTTCACAATTGTGCCGTTTAATTCTTGAAACCTACTCAGCTGACAAGGTTGTTTGTTATTAGAGGTATCGTAGGCTAGACAAATTCTGATGAAAATTATCGACAAGAGATAGCAGAAACGGCGAAAACATACAAATTGAGAGTTTTCTGTAACCCAACTTTATGCGTCGTCGTCAGATGACAAGGATCGCGAGAAAAACGAGGGACTTTAAAGTAGACCATAATTCGGTGCGAGTACCCAGATGAAAAATTAAAACAAAGAAATGAGAACGTGCGATTATATTTCTTCAATTGCGCGTCGTTCTTGATGTTTCTGTTGCTTTGGATTTGGTTGGTGTTTTTTTGTCCATTAATTCGAATGCCATTTCACTCGAAACCTCGTTGGTATGACTCTTTTCATAGGTGAAGTGAAGCCGGTTTCAATGACTTGTGACGCACAACCTATCTGGCCGCAATACAGTAAATGCAATCTCCGTTGATTTATATTGGTCACTAATAAAAATAAATTAGCATTGTTTCACCAAAAATGTCATTGGTGCAATTTACAACAAGAATGCTCGAATAGCATCGCGATTTATTAGAGAGAAAACAAAATTAACGCAAACGCGATATTGCGGCCGCTTAACGGCGCTATCCATGGATCGCGTCGACCGAGTAAAATAATGCATCCCAACACTCTTCTGTTTTTGCTGTTGCTCATGAATCGGTTGCGATGCTTTGCAAAAGGTGGCTGCATTTCTGTTACGCCGTCAGACAATCCAATCAAGTTTCGGACAAGAGCAAACAGCTCTGTTTCAAATGGCTCACGGCGTAGCTTGTCTTGTTGAGTCAGTATTGCAACGCCGATTGTGAGAGTGGCCATTCATTTTTCTTATAGGTACACTTCGACTAGGGGAGACAAAATGAGAAGAAAATCTAGACAATCACATAGCAGAATATTTTATAAATGTATTGGTTAATTAGGGTGGAAATATGATTTTGGTAAATAGCAAAACTTCAAACACTGTTACTGGCCTTTTGGTCCAGTCCTCAATGACGATATTTTCTAGACTCTAGAGTCTAGAGTCTCATTTTTGAGCTTTCGCTAGGCAACACAGACTTCCAACTCATTAAAAATCATTGTCGCGGGCAAAGACGCCGCCACGACTAACCTGAAATACCCTTCCCGGTGGAAGGAGGTTTTCACTTCAAGTCACACGATTCATAGGCACATTCATTCTTTTCTTTACTTTGATCAGTCGACAATGTCCCCGCACAGAAAACATATCCAATGCAAGATGTCTACACTTCCATGCTTCACATAATGTATGGTGTTCTTTGAATGCAACTCGGCATTTTTTTAACAGCGATGTTTCAGAGCTGTCGCTGGAAAATACAACTTTTATACGCACTCCTCAGATTTTCTATGTGGTTCAGTTCAGGCAAATGACTAGGCTACTCCTTCGTTACCCAGGCGGTGTGTTTGAGATCGATGTCACACCGAAAGATACAGCGACGTATCATCTCCAACGCCTTTACAGGTCGACGGAGGTTTTAATACCAAATCTCATGATACATTACCACATTAATGCATTCCTTAACGAAGATCAGTCATCCCAGACCCCTGCAAGAAAATCGGCACATAAACATGATGTTTTGACCCCCACGCTTAACAGTATGTATGGTGTTTTTTGGATGCAACTCAGCATTCTTACTCCTCCAAACACGACTGGTTGATTTTGTACCCCCAAAATATATTTTAGTTTAATCTGACCATATTACATTCTCCCAATCCTCATTTGGACCATCCAAATGCTCTCTAGCAAGCCTCAGATTGCCCTGGACACGAGCTAGCTTAAGCCGGAAGGGTTCGTCTAGCGGCTTCATACAGATAAAAAGTTCAAACAGGTTTTATTTAGACTGGTAACGACGAGTTCAGGACAGAAAAGACTCGTGAAGAAGACGTACCAGGTCTCCGTGGCGTGATTTTTTCGTGACCGATTACTTATTTTACAGAGTAATTTACCAACACATCCATTAAATATCCTACAGTGCGATTTTTTGGATTTCATTTTCTCATTTTTTTCTGTCAAAGTTGACCCGTAGTAAAGATTACAGGCCTCTCTCGTCTTTTAAAGTGGGAGAAATTTTACAATTTCAGGATGAAAAAAATACTGATTTGCACCACTGTATGTGTGCTGGAAGTATTTGACGAAAATGACCGTTGCTTACAGTAATAATTACAAAAACAGATAATTCTTTCGTCTTTAAAAAATACAACATATTCATCACCAGAATCTTTAATAAAAATGCCAGTTATTATCATTATTATTTTCATTAAGAACGCTCTTGATTGTGTCCTGGACAGGATGTCTTAGATGTGTTGTCCGATTTTGTTGTGGTTTGCATCAGCACTCTGTTTGAGAGAGGCCCGGGTTCGACTCCCAGGTCAGGCCAACTCGGGTGGCTCTAGGGACACGGCCACCTGTAAACATATTCCCGAGAAACTCCATGGCAACCCCCATGGAGTCGGTTTATCCTCTAATGGGTGGCAGACGCCGAATTTACATGTTTTTGGATGTCTAAGACGTTGTTTATAGACAAGGAATGCCGGTTACGTAATGGAAGCGAAATTCTAAAGTTACCTATAGTGCTTTTCCAAGTACGCGAACTCACATTAATTCGTTGGAAAATAAAATTCATCAAGCTGCAAATAGACCGTTATAATCGGTTTCCATTGTAGTGGACACTGATTGGCTGGAATTTACTGGTTATTGCGGCCGCACGCACCAACCGTTCTTGTCTATATAAATACAGTCTTAATCACCGACCAACAATATTCTCTTAAGGAACCACCAAATCTCTACAAAAATGGAAAAGTGAGTATTCATAAATTTTCCAAAAGAGCATCATAATTTAATTTAACTGTCTTATAAAGTTATTCATATAACTTAATTTCTGACTGGCCCATTTTATGCTCAACTGATTATTCGTATAATTTTCTACTTAGCGATGCCAAAGAAATAACCCATGACAATGCAAACTTGCTATAAATCCTAAAAAGCACAGCTTTGCTAAGTTTGGTTTCAAATTATCACCGAGAAATTCGGCCTTTTTTGTGATTAAGCAAACTATGTACCAATGTGGTTGCCACTTTGACCATTTTTAATTGCATTTCGGTAAATTAGTTTGTGTGGGGGCTTGTATGGTTGATGACAATGGTGTTAGAGCACATTATTCTATTATTACTAGGTTATTGTGAGTGGGAGATGCATTAGAGTAAATTAAATCTGCGCAATAGTACAAAGAGTTAGACTCCAAAAGATGGGGTGTCTATTTCCGAAAGCACCGTATAGCTCCCCCGGGCTTCCGGGAGTAATACGCCCATGATAATCTGCCGTTTGAAAGTAATAAACATAATTGAAATGTTTTAATGCTTTCGGCTAATCCACTGAACTCCCGTTTTGTTTTCAAAAACAGGCTTCCCTTTTCGTGGTAGTGTTTAGGGGTAGCGGGGTTTTCTTTGCAGCTAACACGTCTGGTTTACCAGTCAGGCGTGCGGTCTACCAGCTCTTTGTGCAGGATACCCTGTCATCGAGGTTTGATGGCAAAAAACATCCTTTGTAAACTGGCGTCCTGAGAATGCCTTTGCAGCACAATACCTAACGGCATTATTTTTTCAATCAAGATTCGCAGTGTTACTGTGCTCCAGCAAAATATTTAAGTTGTTCACCACGCTGCCGCTGATGATGATGATGATGATGATGATGGTAATGACGTATTTGTGCCCCATTTGCAGGTTCACAACTCTTCTTGTGGTCGTCGTGGCTCTGATGGTCTCGACTCCACGCAGCATGGCCATGAACCTGCGCCATCGCGTCCTAGGCCCCCTGGCAGATGCCGACCTCGAGACGCTGTTGCAGGAGTACGAGGACCGGCTGTTGATCCTGAAGCAGGCCCTTGACCACTATCGACCGGTTGGTAACGGAGCCGGCGGTTCCGGAGACTTCACTGAGTCCAAGAGGGCCCAGTTTCTCCGCTTGGGCAGAAAGAAGTAGAAGATGTGGAGATGTAGCAGCGCGCAGCTGAAAAAAAACACTTAAAAGATCCTTCGTGTGACTCAATATTGTGTAGCACCTCCAATACAATGCAGATGTGTTTTATCGTGATTATATATGTGCTGTGAAGGATAGTACTTCTAGACTGTTAAGGATATGCATGTTTCAACGATCCGAATCTCACTTGAATTAAGCATGTTTCTTAACACCTAGAATTATTCAGACATTTTGATCAAAGTCTCATGCAGCGGGGATTCACCTCTACTAAACGCACATCTTTTAGACATTGGAACATTGATTAAGTTTAGTTTTAAAGTAAACTCAGTGATAAAATAATTTACCAGACGTCAGTCAAACGATAGTCTCCGTATCGAGAGAGCAAAGCGATACATTCCAGCAGAATATCAGTGCAATGAAACAATTAACGAAATCCCGAAAGATATATTTTTGAAAAATTATTTAAAAAAATAAAATTATTATTTTTCCATGTTCTTCATTCTTTTTCGGTAATACTACTACTGCTACTTCTACTACTTCTACTACTACTACTACTACTACTACTAATAATAATAATAATGACGATGATGATGCTGCTGATGAGGGTCACGAGGACTAAAGCGTTATTATTACCACGAGGAAAAATGTCTTTGAGTTCCTGCTTCACCTGTTCGGGTGAAAATCAAAATTGTGAAATTTAAGGAATGGCCGAATTGCGATATGCCACCGTTCTTGTTGGTATTGAACGGTATAGCGGGCGCATTGGTCGAAGAGATTAACATTTTGACAAACATGAATAGGGCTGATTGAAGGGGAATCTCATATACGAGTCATTTCACTGCGTATGCGGCAATCGTATTTACTAGATATTTGATCACTTTAACCGGCCCAGAATTGAGTCAAGACACGCGTTAAAAATACTCTGTATTATGCACAAACAGTTCCAGAACCACGCCTGAACGGTTTGTCCCTCTGCTGTATTGAAAGTTTAAAAAACCAAACTATGGTCGGATTTCCGATGAGATATTTCTCTCAGGCAATCACAAACACTCAGTCGGGATAAGTTGAGAGGCAAGGTTTTGTACAAGGATAATAGAGGGGAAATGATTGTTTGAAAAATGAGTTACTCATGAATAAATTGGAAAAATGTAGGATAAATTAACATTTATTGTAGAATCTGCCTACCCTGTGGGTTGAGCATGGATACATTCTTAACAATCTTTCGTTTCGTGGCATATCAATAGTGGAAAACCCGATTTATAGTCGATATTTCGATGGCAATCTATTTCCCAGCCACGGTTTGTGAGTCGATGTTAATGTCAGGTGCACCGCAATCAATGAGTAGAAGTTACGATGAGAAATTAAGTGGATTCCAGCACGACTTAATACTTTATTGAATATACTTTATAAGAATAATTAAACATTGCAATGAATGAATCTATAGTGCTGATAAATTTTATTGATAGTCAGAAAGAACCTATGAATCCTAGACCGCTAGGCATTCAACTGCATTCAAGAATATTAAAACAAGCGCCAGAGCGGCATTTAAATTATGAATTCTGTCGGCTTTTGAACAAGGGAGTCAAATGGAAATTAAATCGCGAACTGAGTTTGACGGTCGGTTGATGTGTCGAAATCGAGAAGTTCACAATTCGTAAAATGGGGGCGTCAGTAAATTAATACAATAAGTAGAACTAGTATTGAATTATCCTTAGACGAAAAACGCAAATGTCGGAGACTTTCGAATAACAGAAAAACAGTATAGAAGTTGGAAAATGGTACACGCATCGACAAAAACCTGCACATCGCACGACGTAATTCTAAGGCAGCGACGATGAAAGTCTAGTGGAAAACTTTGGCGACGGAATTTGCTAAATTCTAAATTATTCAGTGCATTTCTGAACGACTCTACCGTTCATAAAATACCTCTATTATTATTATCAGTTAACATCTCCCATTCCCATCACGTTTAATTTTTATCTGACTATGCCCGATAGTTATATTAAATGGCGGTTCATTCGTTGAAAAGAATAAGTGCTTTCGGGTTTTTTGAGCACTTGGAGCAAACGATCCGGTCCGGGGCGAATCAACTCCAACTCTGGAAAACAACTCGAGTATGAGCAACGAATAAATACATAAGCAATAACGAAGAATTTACTTAAATTTATATCCAACGTTGACAAGTACTGGCGCAGCAGCCCAGTTATTCTTGGCACGTCTATTTCTTGCAAGAGAAAGTACCGACTTCATTAATACCACAACTTAGGTTTACCGAAGCACGGTCGCAGTTCGGAGCAGAGTTATGTCCAGTTCCGACTCCGACGACGAACTCCATCCACGGACGGCGAGACCAGTCACTGCACGTCCGCTATGCCTATGCCGCCTGTCTTCAAATGTCCGCCAATCCGACAGCGTCAAAATGGGCGCCAGACAGACCCAGGCACAGGCTTGAAAGCTCCGCGTCCAGCCAATGTAGACAGACTGTCAGCTTCTCTTTCCCAAAAGACCGACGTCTTCTCTCGTTGTTTGAGACCTGATTGCGCCAGCCCGTCGTCGAAATTCGTCGCAAACACCAGTCGTCGAATACTTCCGATCGATTTAAACCAGTTGACGAGACGCCTTCGAGGTTACGAAGGTAGAGGCTTGGAAGCCAACTCGCCTTCGATATGACACAAAGAGTTCGTTCATAGGTGGATTAAGAGGTGGGCAATCGGGCCCCTCAACAGAAACGATAGGAACTCAATTGGTACTAGCATTTTACTCAAGGAATATGTCTCGCATCAGAGGAAATATGGCCTCAGTTAGTATTTATTTCGGAGAATTATTGACGAGACCACTAATAAAAAGGCGGCAAACGATCGTGACAATTATCTTACAAGTTTCTTTGGTTCATTTTTCGAAATTTAAATTTTTTCAGACTTCAGCGAATTCTCGGGCGGTTTGCAAATAAAAAAGAGAGAATGTGTCGGCCATCAGATAACTACTGAAATCAGCCAAAAATGTACTCATCATTCTAGAATAACGTTGAACCCCAACTTCATTTATCAAACTGTACAATGAAAACTACAGTGGCTTAAATGGATGGGAATTTAAAAAAACTGTCTAAATTAATTGTTTAACATTCTCATTCCCAACGTGACCCCATGGCCTATTGGTGCTTTGATAAAAATAAACCCATCGTTTTGTTCAAGTGTACGGTTAATTCATTTGACCTAACTAGAAAATTCTTGTTCTTTATAAAAATCCTTTTTCTATTAGACGTTCTCCCGGGGTTAGTAAATTTTGATTGAAAATATGCTAACACAAAGTGAAGTCTTAATGGAGGTATGGGCTTTCTGGTATGACAAATATAATTTAAAAAACGAAGGTGTGACATGCTCTCAGTACGGTGACGGTGGGACAAGCACCCAATCTCGTTTTAAAATTTCGCTTTTATTCCAAACAAACAGAAATAATTTTGTATAGTTTCTTTATTTAACCCTCTAGGACACTTGGGCAGGTTAAAGATCAAGCAATTTTACATTTTTTACATTCTCCTATCGTTTTTTTAATTTCTCTTTCTGAACACGAACAAGAAAACAACCAGATGACTCCTATGTGCATATTATTCTATGAAGAGTGCGGTGAAATCAGTATGCAATAACCAATTAAAATGGTCCGAAATGCAGCTCACATGCCCAAAGAAATATCGTTAGGTAAGCACAAAATGCTGGCAACATCTAGATGATAGAATATGGTCATTTATATATGCATTATTTGTTTTCTACCTAGCAATGACTACCATTCCAATTGAATGATAATCAGCATTCGCATACCAAGTTTTAATTGAACTCCGATCTGAGTGGACCACGGAGAGATTGCGACTGATCGTTTTGTCTGCTCAGAATATGAACAACGTAGCTCACTTAAATTTCCTTTAAACAAAGAAATATCATGTCGGATTCCCGTTTTTGCGACGAGTTTCATCCTCGAATGATTCTTTATTTGTGGATAAAGTTAGGAGAACGACATTTAAGGCAAAGATAAATTTGTGTATTTATTTTGTTGACTTAACCGGTTGTTGGTCGCAATGATTTGTATTGTTTAGTCTCCGTGTTTTAGTGCAGCCATTATACTAATGGAATTAGCATCCCCTAAGAGCCGTTTTTAATCGCACTCTCTTCGATTGCATTTCGATTTTCGTTGAATTTGGGAAGTGAGAAATCGTTTGATAGGATCAGTAATCACGTACCTGAGGATAAAACACTTTCCTGAACGTTGCGGATTGCTTTTAGCCATGCAAGGCTAGGAGAAGCCAAGTTGCTGCCAAATTGGTCAGATAGACTCGGATCGCTTGATGAATACATAAAGAGAGTTTTGCTGCGGCAGACATAAGAATTATGTCCTTTCTCAAGGCATTTATGGCAAACAGCATCCCAAAATGTGCGCTGGTTGCGATATTAGTACTTTCAGCTTCAATCGCAATAAATTACAATAAATAAATAGTCTAATATTTATGGATTCTCTTTCAGTGACCCGGGAGATTTTGTGGCGGTTATCGATCGGAATTCAATAAGCAGCTCGAGTTTGTGGTAGATTGTTTCGGCGTCACTTGTAAGAATGAAAATCAAAGCTTGCATCTCGAATAACCCTAAACAACTGCTAAAAAAACGTCGTCGCTCATATAAAGTCTGCTTTTTAATCGTGCTCTTCCGATGTATGAAGGGGTGAGACAACATGCGACTTGTTCGCGCACACATGCAACGAACTAATTGCGTAATTCAAGAAGATGGAAGAGACACTGAGCTTTGAGTTTTGAGATTCTTTTCTGCAACATCTACCGCAGTAATACACGTTATTATAGATTGTATGCGATTAGATCTCTCCTTCGAGTCTACTTTTCGTCAGTGCCGGAAAATCGGCCTCTATAAACGTTTCGTCAGCAGATTATAAACCATTGTGCTGAATAGGGTGATTCAAATGGTAAAGATAGTTTGATTGATGTAGTAATCTGAGAAATAATTAACCTACGAGGCGGCGATGTTCACTATAATGAAAGACTGAGATCTATGTTCAATGGCTTAACGTTGATTTTGACTACAGCACTGTTAGTTTGTCTAGAGCGAAAATCTCAATGTTACGGTACTTAGAGGCACACCCAATGACGCCTGAAAAGCAATAATCGTCGCGGTGAAGGCTATTAAAAGCCGGCATCTGTTGAATGGTTTGATTTGGTCGTCTTCGGCGACAAAATTCGATGGAAACAATAATCATTATAACTTGCTTATTAACTCCTGGGTATCAACACTTATTCTAATTGCTTTTCTTTTCGGAGATTCACGCCGTTATATATGGCACCTTAATTTGAGAAAATTCGGGCGTGGCGTGGATTCGTTTGCTTCAACATGTTATTAAGCTTTTTAAAATCACAAGGGCCACAACTTTCATTATAAAAATAAAAATATGTAATTTGCAGTGCTATATAAGAAAACCGTATGTTTTTTCCGGCTGTAACTGTTCGTTTAAAACTAAAAAAACTTGGTCAAATAAGGAATGATCCAATTGTGAAATGCCTCAGTTCTTGTAGGTATTGAACGGTATAACCGTCGTATTGGTCGAAGAGAATTACGTTTCGGCGACTTTAGATACAGGGGAAGGGAGGGGTCACTCAAAATACGAGGAGTGATTAGTGAACAACTTGTGGAATAGTGTTGTGTGATGATATCTTGGATGATGGGTATTAGAAAGCCACTGGAAAACGAAAATATTTTTAAAAACGTCTGCGGAAGATTAAAAATTCAGAATATTTAAAGCTAGGGAAAACTACGAATTTTTACGAAGGTTTGGATGTAGTTTCGGCTTACTCCTAGTCTGGGAAACAGAGTCAACGGCATTTACCTAAAACAGCATCCACTTGATCACTTCAGGATAACCGATTGGTGAAAATAAAGACCTGGAAATTTGATTTTTAGCTCCAGGGGAAATGATTTAGTTCCACGCCTCAAGAAAAATGATACTAGAGATTGAAAGGAAGGTTATGAGATGGGTTCAACACTTCGACCAACTGCATAATAGCTCGACAGAATGCCAGCCGGATCACATTTCCCTCGGTCACTGCGACCCACCAACTCCGGCAGATATTTCCAGGGCATTTAAAAAACTGAAAAACCGCAAGTCTCCAGGGAATATTGCATCCATTCCGAAGTGTACAAGGCCTGCGGCCGAGGATGCCTCGACAAGAATTTCACATTGCGCAGAATATTGTAACATCGCCACAAGTACTAACAGCCAATCGTAGCATGCTTCATCGAATTCCGGGCGGAATTTCACTCGGCAAACAAAGAATCACTCTGGGCAGTAATGAAGCAGACGGCAGACCCGGTAAACGTGTGAAACTTCTGAAATTATACGACCCTTGCACCCGAGCGAAAGTTCGCGTCTAAGGCGAACAGTCAGAAGAGTTTCCCCTGAATGCTGACACCCGACAAGGCTGTCCTCCATCGCCCGTTCTGTTCAATTACGTAGTGGACTAGCAAGAAGCCATCGGCGACCTGGAGTTCGCTATCGATATTGTTGTCCTGAGAGACACCCCCACAGCCCTGCAAACGGCACTTTAACCGAATAAACGGCATAGCAATGGTCGTAGGGCTGGAGATAAACATTTCGGAAACCAAAGTTTTCTCGACATGCTCCGAACACCACTCCCAACGATTCGCCGGTCGAATGTGTCCCAGTCTTCGAATACCTTGGTTCAGCAATACTTCTCAATAGTCAAGCGAAGGTCGAATTACGAACCGAACACGGCAGGAACGCGTTCCAACAGCTGCGTACAAGCCTATGCCGCCGAGTGGAGATAAGCCTCCGGACCAAGATTCGTGTCTATCGCGCCGCTATCTTCCCCATCGTAACCTACGGCTGCGAAACCTGGCCACTGCGTGTCGAAGACACCAGGAGACAGGAAGTAGTCGATCACTGGTGTCTGCGACGAATTCTGAAAGCGGACTGACGCGACAAGCTCTCCAACTACGAAATGAGGCGCCGTTGTTCAGACACGGAGAAGCTGTCAATCCTTATACAACGCAGTCGGCTGTGACGGTTCGGTCACATTCTGCGCCGCCCAGCGACAGAGCACATAAACCTCTGCCTTGCGCCATCACCATGCACAGAGGTTGGCGCTGCCGGGCCGGTGTACAACCATAAACGTAGATCAGCGCCGCCAAGGAGGAGGACACTGGGCGCTTAGAGCTGCCTTAGGTCTACGGGATGCGTCGTTGGAAACCGAACTGGATCACCATCTGCTCTGACCTGGCAGTCTCCGACCGCTGCGATCGGCGACACCCATGAAGCAGCCGACTCTTCCTCTGGCAGGAGACAGCTGCCCCGAAGAAGAAGAACAAGAAGAAGAAGAAGAAGAAAAAGAAGATGAAGAGGGAGGAGTTTTAGAAATGTGACCTGAACAGCCTCGTTTATTAACGGTCGCGATGTAGTATTTATGCAGGGGTTGGGGACTAATGAGGGAGAGTGAGGAATGAGTCGCTCAATCCATTAAGTTGTGACACGACAGAAGTGGTGTGACAAGCGGCGTGGTGACCTTGTAACATGGCAGGGTATCAGCACGTTACGGGAATTAATGAATGGAATTGCTGTTTTCTGAACTCCTTGAAAGAGATGACAGCTGCCATGTTGAAGCTATTCATTTATTAAAACGATCGGTCTTCCTTTATTCTATTCGTATACCCACCAGTCTCAAATGGCGCGCGTTTTGGATAGGGCCTTTCCATGGCCGCTATTTCCCGTTTTCCAAACTTTAGATACTTCGTGGGTTAAATTGGCCTTTCTTGCAAATTTACCTTGATGTCACTTCTTTTATTCTTCTTAAATTATTCTGCATTTTCTACGTATAATCGTGACTTCCTGTAACATGTTTGTTTTTTGTACATTTAATGCTGAAAGTTTTGGTCCTCGTGACCTTAATAAAGCGAATATTATTATTATTAACTCAATAGCAGTTTTCTTGGAGAACCAAAACAGTTCCCCAACACAGCCCGAATAATAAATACAGCAGTACATTAGTTTCTTATAATTACTTGTTATAAACGCAATCATTATTTCAGTCTAAGTATTGTCGACACACCGTTGAGTTTCGGTCACTCTTTAATCCAGTGTTACTCAAACTTTTTCACTCGCGACACACTTGGGATATCTGAAAAGTTACGCGACACACCTTAAGTAAAAAAAAAGTTTTGTTTAAATTTTTTTTTCAACGTGTATATTTCTAATGCGATGGGTGGGCTTGCTTTCGAGAGCAAATAAGATTCAAACGGGGCTCTAATGTTGACAAACAAACACGCATTTCGTCGTCAAGTCGAAGGAGTCGCGCTCTCTTTTTTGATTTGATTTCAGTCAAAGCTGAAAATCCAAATTCACAACACCATGAAGACGCGAACGGCAAAATGATTTTGACTGCTTTCAAACTGAGAGCTGAAAACAACTGCTTCAAAGAGAGCCAAAATTCGTCCAAACCTTTTTCGGCGAATCCCAGTCGATGGAATTTGTCATTTCTCAACTCGATCAGCTCTTCTTCCTCTTGACACGAAAGATTTGATGTCTGGTTGCTTCCAAACGGGTTGATCACCCAGTCATATTCGTCGATATTAAGTGATGGAAAATAATGGTGAATTGCTAATTGAAGGCTTATCAGTGTGGACATGATGTCATCAGCGACTGTGTTCTTTTACTGAGATTCGTTTACGGAAGGGAAGCATTCAAAAATACCCTTCGAAACTTTGCTTTTCCATAGCGTCAGTTTTTCATCAAACGATTTCAGTTTGGATGTCGATGAGATAATGTTTTCTGATGGTCCTTGGAGACTCAAGTTGAGAGAATTCAGTTTGTCGAACAGATCAGAGAGAAACTGAACTTTGACGCGAGGGTTTCGCGATGAATCATGCAATGAGTGGTGATTATGTCTGGATTTTCTTGAAGAGTGAGCGTAACGAATCCTTTATGATTTCATCGCATAGAAGGACATCCATCAGTACACACACTGACGCAGTTCTTCCACTTCAAGTTGAAAAGCAAAACATTTTTGTTCACCAAATCAAAAATGTCTTCTCCTTTCGTCGTGGTCTTCAGTTCATCGCAAAAAAGGAATTCATTTATGAATTTATCATTTTTAATGAAGCGGATGAACGCAAGAAGCTGAGCTTTTCCGCAGATATCAGTAGATTCATCGACTTGAAGAGACCACAGCATCCTTGATTCGACTTCAGTTTCGAAATTTTGAATATTTTTCAAAACTCTCGCGACACACCTGGGCATCTCTCGCGACACACAGTTTGAGTGATTAAAGTTTAATCACTTTTTAGTCGCATGCATTCATGTGTAGTTAGCACTTCATGTTAATTGATAATACCAGTATTGGCTTGATTAAGGTCACGAGGACCAAAGCTTTGAGTATTAAAATTTTAAGGAAATACGTAACAGGCAGTGGCGATTATGCATCGAAGATTCCGAATACGTTAACAGCAATGAACGAAATAACAACGAGGGAGATTTGCAAGAAAGACAAAACATCTAAAATTAAGTTTTGAAATGCGCAAAGCGGTCATCGAAAGGCGCGCCAAAATTCACTATAATTGTTTAAATTAACCCTAACTCTGAAATCGTATGCACGACGGTATTTACTGCGTACGTTTTTATGATGCCTCGATTTCGAAACGCCTCTCTTATTCACTCCTCATTTGCAATTCATACTTCACCTTCCCTCCAACCATTTTTATTACTCACAATGACATTTGGATAGCTACGATAAGACAGGGTACTCGATTTATACCAATACAATTTAGTGGTAGCTTATCGTGCAACATTTCAGAATTGGGATGATGTATTGGATGGTTTCCTTCGTGATTTGAAATGCAGTATTGCTGGCTTAAAAATAATTCTTATTTGTCAAAACAATTGTTTTTCGCGTGCATGCAGAGTTGAGATAAACTATTGGTTTGCTTCATGAGTTGAAACTCTGCCTGCTGACTTAAAAACAAATCAAGTCACAGCTTCATCGGTCTTCCCATCCAGTTGAAATGACTCCAGCGAAATCCTCCTTTCTGCCCGTTATAAGGACCCGTACCATTATTTCCACAAACTTCTCTCCTATCCTAATTCGCACACTCGCATCAATACATCAATCCAAGGTGATATCGATTCTTGCGTCATTGTGGGTGACAATGGGCGCAACTTCCATCATTAAATATTCGAAAATCAAAGTCCACTAGTGGGAGGGGGACCCGTGTTTTGTCTCGGCATCCCGAGCATTTCAAGAAGGACATAAAACCCAGTATTATGCGACAATCATTCGTTAATATCTACGATGGTAGTATTTACCATCTGGTCCATCAACAGGAGATAACGTACTGTCTCCCACAACCCAGGATGCTCCGCACAGGATCACACAGCTCCATCAAGCCTCCGCTCCAGTAGAGATGACTCCAATGGCAGGCTGGCTGCTTCACGCATTATTCCTCATTATTGTATATCTTTGCGTCTAACTTCATGCACATTCCCTCTATTATTCGTAACAATGGTTGAAATCCCAATTGTTGTGTTTGGGTTTTGATGGTTCCATAGGCTCTTGGGGAAAAGTGATTATTCCAGTAAGTATTATAATTAAACATAGGAAAACTGTCAACGCATACATCACCCATGTCAATTCAGAAGAGTGTACAAAACTTCGTAGATTGAAACGAAATTTTAAATGCTCTCAATAACACTGAATATTTGAAATCCCGTTATTCTGCAGAACTTCAGCGCAGATAAATCGATCATTATTTTGGCAACAACTTCAGAGGATGATTTAATTCTTAGTTGCCAATTTAGAGTCTACTAGGTGAGTCTATTACAATTTGCCTACTAGGTGTCGCGAAATGGGGGCTGGATTATCAATTCGCAACAGTTATTTGAACTAGTACACGAGAAGGACGCACAAGGCCAAAATTGATCCACAATGGAAAATAGGATTTGGAGCGCAAATTGGGGATTAAAGGGTGTAAAATTACTGTCGCCATGCAGGTTTCGTTCGAGGACAACTAGTAAAATTCAAATGTTGGCGCACGTTTTGAATAGGTCCTTTAAATAGTAAATTTTATATACTTGAAGGGTTTAATTTTACATTCGCCGAATTTACCTCGTTTTTATTTCGTTTATTCGTGTCAAATGGTTCTGAATCTTATTTGTATTATCAAGTTTATTTTATGTAACTATTGATGCTGGAATTTTTGGTCCCCGTTAATTTAATAAAGCGAGTGCCGTTTTAATTACTGAATGAAATCAGTCAGTGCAGGGACTGGTCTGGCCGATAAATTCAGATGACTAGCCGGTAGAATGTCTGGCAAGTATCAGAAGCTTGGATAGTGTTTTCTATGCAAATTGGTTGACGTAAGTGTGCGTATAAAAATGATATCGTGATTTCCCGAAATCCACCACGGGAGTCGTTTGTATGTAGCATCAATATCGATATAAATGCAAGTATCAATTGGAGCCGTCGTTACTTGAAAAGGATTTTGCAATGTTGTTATATTTTAGCAGATCACAGATTTTAATTTATTCTGAAGCCATGAATCAAACTACTTGCTTTAGTTTTAAATAATAAATTATTAATATTATATTTTCCCAGGCAACAGTAATCTGTTTTGCAAATAAAAACCCGCTCCATTTTCCCCATTATTAATTTTGAAATTTACTCCGGCCCCGAAAACGTTAGGGTAATAATCAAACAACAATAAAACTATTTCGGTGGGCCATAAAATACAGTTTTTATGCTATTTAAATGCCCGGCAGCGTGGTTGTGGGATTATCTCGTTTCCGCAAAGTAAATATTTTTGGCGCTGGCTATGGATGGAGCATTGTGCGTTTGCCAGACCTTATATACTTCTGAATTGCAAATTTACGCGTTTTTTTATTTCTTAACTTTCGTCGTCATCATAAATTGATGTCCTCAATGTCGTCGCATTTGCTTCCTAGTACGCCGATTCAGGAGACTCGGTTTACGCTCTAGTCGGATAAAATCATTTGTCCACGCCTGTATAATTCCCCTTATTGTATTTTGTTCCCCAGTAATTTTCCTCGGCCTTAAATGTTCTGACTTTTTAACTCTTCGTAGGCTTTTTAAAATAATCTCGTTTTCTAGTGGCCTGCCTATTCTCTCAAATCAAGAAATCGTCATTAAACGCCACTTGAATAGTTGTACACTAATCGCTGCTCGTATATTAATTGACCCCTCCCATCCCTTCTTTTCAAGTTTATCGAAATGTAAATCTCTTCGACCAATGCGTAGGCTATATCGTTCAATACCCACAAGAACGGCGGCCTATCGCAATTCGGTCATTCCGTATTTGTCCCGATTTTTAATTTCACCGTAGCAGGTGAAGCTAGAACTATAAGACGATTTTCATATCCAGTACTTGTTATACTGTCTTGTTTTGCTCTGAAATGTTTGGTCCTCATGACCTCAATAAAGCCACTACAATTATTATGATTATTATTAATTACTGATTACGGTTACTAAACGATAATGTAGCAAATGAGGGTAACATATTTTAATGGTGAACTTTAATATAATTCAATTATTGAACGCCGGGTTATAGTCGAGTTCAAATGCAAATAGCCGAGTTATAGTCGGCAGGCTCAACAAGCTTGTGCACGTAGTTACTGGACAGAAATTTAACACCAATTCCGAGAGGGAATAAGCTCATTAAAACATGGAGTTACAATTAAGAAGAGAAGGGGATATGTAACGGAAACAAGAAGGTTTATAATAAATAATGGATTTGTAGGATTTATCCTGATGTAACCTGATACTTTATTATTACTTACAATTATAAGTAGGCATTAACTCCCATGTGCTGACATTGTCATCTAAGCGCTGCAGTACTAGACCATCTGCAGAATCACGATCGATTTAATGCGTGGGCGTGCGCACAAATCCACCAATTCGCACGTGGGCCTGAGTGCTAGCAAATCAGATGACGACTAAAAGCACAGCACAAGTAGAGTACGTGTGCGCGTGATTTCGGGATGTCGTTGTGTGGTGTGCGCTAGGGATTGTGTGTTTATTTGATCAGAAGGTTGACGTTGTTGATGTCGCTTTTTAAGCGGTTTAGCATAAAGCAGCAGAATACCGGTACCCCCCGTGCAAGCGAGGGCAATGAAGCCCCCGATCTGCGTGAGTGACTTCGGAAACTATCCGCATTTGTTGTTTTTAATTGATCCCTGGTCAATGCAGGAAAAACGGCGAGGTCATCGACGCATCGTAGTCTTCTTTGACCCGTAACTATTGATCCGACTCGATTACATTTGCTTCTTGCAGAATCATTCAGTCCGGGAGCACTGATCCCACCGGAGGTGCTGCAGAAGCACATCGACCAGCAGAACTCCGACAAATCCTTCGAGGCCCTGCGCCTCAAGGTGCAAAAGGCCGACGAAGAAGCCAGGCGAAAAGAGGAGATGGCGAAGCTGATTGCCGAGCGGCAAGGACGTCTGCAGGACCCTGGAACAAATCACCAACTGGGACAGTTACACTTCAAACTCTTGTAAGTCATCGGAATGTTGCACCACTGGTTTAACTTTCTATACCCTCGTGTCAAAGATAATACGCGCACGTTTTTACAATCAGAATTGCTTGTTGACTGACTGATGATTGACTGGCTGATTGACTGCTTGTTGTTAACTCTTGAAAGTTTTGCTGGGAACTGTTAGCGGTTTAAAATAATCGAAGGCAATAAAATTAAGATTCGGTATAAAAACGACATAATAATAGTAATTGCATGCGCTTTATTGAGGTCACAAGGACAACAAATTTCAGCATAAAAATATTATGCAACAATGACACATATGAAAACTGTCTTTTAGTTCCTGCTTCACCTACTCTGGTGAAACTAAAAATCAAACTACAAGATGTCCTCGTTCTTGTAGGTATTGAACTGTTTCAAGAGAGATTAGAGTCTGCTTTGATACCAAATGCACGCTGCCTAATTTTTGCACTTCGACACCAATGGAAGAGAGTGCGGAGTAAATAGGTGGCCTTGGACACGCTAATTCCTTTTGAATTGGTTCAATAAAGCACACAAAAAAATATTTAAAAAGAAGATGCGCAAATTAATGAAAAGTGGGAAGAGGCCATAAAGACTATAATTGAACATGGTCCATTTAAAGAACAATGTGGTGAGGAGGTAAGGCGTTCGTTCGTTTTAAATTTTAAAATTTTAACTTCCATCAATACACTAACAAGTGCAGCGGTTTGATATCATGCCACTAGACAGTTGTTCCACGTTAATGGTAATAATGATTACTGTAGAAATAATCGCTTTATTGCTTCTAATTACTGTTATGTAGTTTGAGTCTATCAAGGCATCTTAGTTTAGAGTCTCACCTTAACATGATAATAAACGCTGCCTTCATGGTCCAGACTACCCTCAATGGATCAAAGAAGGTTTCAAGGTTCAAGCTATCCATGCTTGGAGGTAACTAAGATACCAGATATCGGATAATAGCTTGGGATAGAAAATCGATTCTTATAAAGGCGTTATGGCGGTGCTATTATTAATACTAAACATAGCCTTTTTTTATACAACAAGTACAATACGACAAGAAGCCGCGAATGGAACCACCCACGCTCACACATGGACTCTGCAATAACAAAAATAGTATACATTATCCATGCAAACAACAACTACCTGTCCCAAACCATGTTGTGTGTGCCTTCTGCTGAACAGGTACGACGTGGGGCGTGAGGCGTTGCGCGTGACCTTGATTGAGGCGTCCCGGCTTCGTCCACGCGATCCCGTGGGTATTGTCTTGAACGTTCGAGTCAGTGTGACCTTGGAGAGCACCCGAGGTATCGCCAATACCATCAAACCGCGCCCCAAGCTCAACATGCTCAATAAGCTGGCGCAGAACCGCGGCACCGATTTTAGCGCCTCCGTTGGACAGAAGACAGAAACTGTCGACCCTGCCTCCACTTCCATCTACTGGAGGACCCACAAGCCAGTCTGGAACGAGGAATTCCTGTTTGAGGTGAATACGCTAATTCTCATATATTTTTATTGGTCCTGGTGCTGAATATGTCCCTTTAATTAGGGACTTCAGTGGTTACAGGAGTGCGATGAGGCAGTCGACGGTTAATGTCTGTCGAATCTTCATTATTTCGACAGGGAATTCAAAACCGGCAACTAAAACGACTTGCTGTCGTGTTTGTCGTCTTCGAGAAGCATCCTGCCAAGCCTCCGGAACCCCCAAAGGATGAATTCATCGGCGAGTGCAGAATCCCTCTGGTAAAGATACACAAGAGAATCGGAGGTCTTGTTGCGAACTGTGAGTCTTTCTTGACCCTTAACTTGTTGTCTTTCAACCGCTTTCTACGCCTGTCCCATAGGCATATCGAATGGGGCAGAGAGTTGAAGGGATTTTGATCAGCCTGCGGGAACGCATAAACTCTTAGTGGGGTTACTTGAGACTCCTCGTAGTTCCC
Organism: Proteocephalus fallax; assembly: GCA_028672205.1. Lineage (NCBI taxonomy): Eukaryota > Metazoa > Platyhelminthes > Cestoda > Proteocephalidea > Proteocephalidae > Proteocephalus > Proteocephalus fallax. The sequence goes on from JAPUBX010002411.1 coordinate 143,183, forward strand.
GTCAACTGTGGTTTACCGCCGGGGTATGGCCACGGCCGATTGCAATTTAGAGTTGACTGTCGGTTGGAGACCCAAGAACGGGAGAGTGTCATGAGAATGGCATCAATTCAAGCTGGTATGCTAAAATCGAATATTACGGAAGATTGGGAATGATTTAACTGCAAAATGCAGCCTTTTGTGAACGTCAACTGAAAGAGTCTGGGCATAGGTGGAAATATTTAATACTGACGTGAAGTAGAGGGTTGCAATTATAGCGGATACACCCTTAAAGCATAATTCGATTATTAAGCCCATGAATGTCCGAAAATTGGAGACTTGCGAAACGACTTGGGAAAAACATGAAATTATAAAGAGAACGGTGAAGGCGCCGAAAACTCGACTAGGAATGCTAACAACGCTACCGGAATTTCGCGATGTTCTTTACAGGTTTCCATTTGGGGATATTCGGCAGTCGGAAGTTACATGGGTATTTTATGTTGAGCTACGTCGATGATGCAGCATCAAGCAGCGATCTGTCGACGTGGTAGTCTGTGGGGGTCACAGCGGTGTGTAAAAGACATCTCTTAGCACTCCTAAGGCCCAATACAGAGAGTGTAATCTTGAGCTGAAGATGTGTGAAGCTTGATGACTAGGTATGATGAGTCGTGCTTGCCTCGAGTGCTGGTTTATCTTGTGCAGCTTCAGACTACTGAATTAATTTTAAATCGATTTATTAGCGATGTATGGAATAATATTTCGGTTGATTTTGGGCTTTTTACAAGTTAACGCGACCATGCAACCTCGAAACAGGGGTTCATGTCCAATCAACGAAGTCATGCTAAGTTAGTACCCGCATGAGTCACCGTGGGGACATTACTGGTGGCGCTGGGGACGCCACGTGTGCTATACTCCCAGCATTCTTCGAAGAAACATCAATATATCTGATTGGTTTGGACAGGTAGAAGCTATCACAGCGGACTGAATTATCTTGTTTCTCTATCCGTAGCTCGCACCAACATTCCGCGAATCGCAATTCAGCAGAACAGCAATGAATATGCCAATCTCGAAGAGCCAAACGAGTACGTAAATGTGGACGGTGGCGCCAATGAGACAGAAAAAATGCCAGAGACCGAGATTGAAATCCCCCTGCCGACGTCAGATATTCCTGTGGTCTACAAATCTATCGTTAAGAACTGGCTGGATGAGAAATACGAAGATCCCACGCCGGGAGAGGATGGTGAGATGGAGGAACTAGTACGTATCTGTGTGTGCGTCAATACGCCGCATAGAATTGTCCTAATTGTCTAGACAGAAACGAAATATGTAAGAGGTAATTGGGGACGCCGATTTGTGGGGCATCTCTCGCCTTTGACCAATAAGGCCACTCCCGCAAGACAGCAGGGGACCCCGGCGGTATTCTGCCTGCCTTGCCGTTGGATCCAGGAGTAGATTAACTTCTCCACCCAGTCACATGATCCCGGTAAGAGTTCTTACTGACCGATCTCCGAGCCTAGTTTAGCCCGCCTGCCAAACGGTTTTCCGTTTTTTGGCCGTTGCCGCATGTCGACTGCTTCTCGGAGCCAAGTTACAGAGTTCAGTGCCAGGTTGAACCAAAAAATAAGTGACTAATTACAGAACACGTAACGTTTTCAAATCTGCAATCAAAACGTCTAACCAGAGGAAATTTCGATCAAACCCACAAACTCCGCGGCAAAGCAACTTGGTTGTGGGTATAAGATTATCGATCAATTTCCACGATTCTGCTTTCGGCAGAGGAATACTTGCACCAAATGCGTTTCTCTACTCGAGAGGAACGCAATGGCCACAGTCAATACCGAAGCTAATCTCTTACAAGGGGTCCCTGAGTTGGGATGAGAGATGTTTAGGAATTAGCCAGCGCCAAATCATTGCGATTGCCGCCAGCAGAAACATTTGTAAAGTTGACATTTAGGGGCTTATGGGGAAATGAATGTGGACTTCGATGATTTTAAATCAGTGCTGCCAAGGTTACTCGAGCATTGTCCTATGATTGGGTGGTTAATGTGGTGTTGGGGCCTTTTGAATAGGAATCTCTGTGCAACAGCGAAGCCGTCCGAGAGGAACTCGATGACCCCGAACTGATGGACTGCATCTCCGTGCGCGAACTTCGTATGGCTACCAACCAGGCCAGTGCTCAACTGCAAGCCCTTAAGGACCTTACGATGATCCCGCAACCCGAGACTGCACAACAGGTTCGTTCGCAACCCCATGGACTGTCCAGGCAGCATTTTATGGCCAACCAAAGACCTCCATAAAATGGTATCCTGTTTACAGCTTGGTCGAGGAATAGTAATGCGCGATTTGTAAGGGTGGTCTCCAAATCGATTAAATTTATCAATATTTGCCATAACTGATGGAAAAAACCTTCGTTAAACTCAATCGCTCAATCTGACGATTGCCATTAGCTAATGTTTTCACAGGCCTGAGGCAACCTCTACACTGGGTTGAATTGGTTTGTTAATAATTATGCTAATACTAATGATAATATTATTATTACAGATCACGAGGACAAAATCTTTCAGTGCTATACAAAAAATAAAAACAAACTACGCAGTAAAATCGAGCTTCACTTTTTCAGGTGAAGCTAAAAATCGTGAGAAATAAGGAGTTGGCGTTCTTGTGTTAATTTGACAGTTAGTCTTGGTGGTATAGGTCGAATAGATTTACATTGAGACAGAGAGAGATGACGGGAATTGGGGGGTAACCGAGTATACGACAAGCGATGTGACAACATGTAGTGAAATACTAATAATTGTATTCGCTTTATTAAGGTCACGAGCACCAAAAGTACTTTTAGCATTACACATTTAAAACAAACAAAAATGATACAAGAAGTGGCGATTGTACTTGGCAGATGGAGAATAAGTTAACAGGACAAACTAAATAAAAACGAGGCAAATTTGAAAGAAAGGTGAATTAAACCCGTTGAAAAATAATGCATTGGATCGAGAGCATAGATGCTGCACCGTAAATCAAATGTATTTTAAAAAAAACCTATGGAGGTTAAAGATCAAGAATATTTGAGGTCAGAGAAAATTACTTGACGAACAGTATACAAACGAACAGGCGTCACCAAATCGTCTGAAACGGCGAAGTAAGAAACAGAGACTGTATAATATCTCGAAAATGGCATCAGCGTTGTCAATCCGGGATAATCCGGACATAGCACAAACAACGAGACCAAAATTTCCTAATTCCTTAAGAAATGTCACCAAAACCAACTCAACACTTAATACATGCCTAAAAGCAAACCTGGTGCGATTTAGTATCGTTGTCTTCCCTTTATTATTATTATTATTATTAGTATAATAAACAGAAGAAATCCATTCTTTTGAAAATTATCAATTGACTTGACGATTGTTTCAGTCGGAAGATGTTGTGGACAACATCGACTTCATCGATTCGGAGACTGAGCTCTCGGAGCGGTCGAGGCCTTGCGTCATTCGGACGCTAGAGGGCTGGCACTACATAAACCAGGTACCCAGTCTGCGCCCGGTCTACGGGGAACTCGAGGTCGCCCTGCATCACGAGCCCAACCTCGGTCGTATCACCGTATCAGTACGTTTTGTATTCTATTTTGAGGAGGGCGAATTGTATGCATACATGTAGGAAACGGGGACAACCACGCTGGCTCAAAAAAAATAATTATCGAATGAGAAGAGGAAGGGCTTTATTGACGGCACAACTCCATTCGATTCTGTTCATCCTCCAACAGTTCTTTTCCACAGAGACGAGGATGAAAAAATTTAAATATGGCGTCTATTTCTAATTATAGGATCAACCAGCTCAATGAGGGTCCCGGGTTCCTCACCAATAGAGCGGTCACCAATTTCAAATTGGTGTAATGTCGATCGAATACACATGCTAGAAGTTAAACCAGAAAAATGGCTTCAATGAGCTTGCTGCAGCCTAAAAAAGGCACTCAGAAAAGCAGATAAATCTGGTCGATTTATAATTGGTTGATGGCCCGTGCACCAATGAAAGGGGACTATTAAACATGACAAATCAGAAAAGAGCTGGAGCAAAACGGGAACCAATCGCTGGACCTTGAGAAACATTGCATTTCTGTCTTAATAATAACCAACAAATATATCCCAAATATTTTTATTCTACAAAACGAATCTCAATATTTGAAGCAATTATAGTAACAGGACCAATCGGGTAGCTTACGGCACAACCTCCGGCATTCCTCGTACCTCTTCGAGGTATTTAAAATTCGGTATTCTAAATTATCCATATGCGCCCACAGAAGTAGCAATCCAGAGTAACGTAAAGCGTCGGCATTATCAAGAGCCGGATAGTTTTGTAGGGGTTTGCTGATGACCCTCCAGCGCTGAGTGGTACATCTTGAACTCAACGTTTCATCCATCTACAAGACTAACAGCCCCACATTCACCCAGAGACTCCACATCTCTCAATTCAGAAAAATCAGCACGCTCGTTTCCACAGATTGCTTTATTTTCCTCCCGCCACCACCATATAGATTATCAAGGGTATACAGATCGTGGGACCCACTGGAGCCCCGCTAACCGTGTCGGTAAGCGTGCAGAAGAAGACGCGCACCTTCAAGAAACCCACTCCCTTGTCTGTCGTCACTCAGGGCAGTTCAAAGCGGCGTCCAGGTCGAGCGGCTGGTGGGAGTGGTGATGGCGGTCGCGGAGCCATCGAGATTGTCGAGAAGGCCGGTCACCTGAGACGCACCGGTGTACGCACCGACACCGCCAACCCCGTCTGGGACAACCGGTTCGAGTTCAACGTGTCGAAGGAACTGCTGCAGTCGGTGTGCTTCGATGTCCTGGTGTACGACAACAATGCAGTAGTCGGCGGATTGCGGCTGGGCCACATCGCATCCTCGAGGGCGTCCAATCATTGGTACAACATGGTCAAGAAGCCTGGCCTATGGGTGTCGCAGACGTACATTTTGCAGTAGGAGCCGATGACGTCGCTTTGTGACTTTTGATCTCGGTTGTAAAATACAGTCTGCAGTGTTCTGCTTGATTTTCGTGCGGGTGGTTTCACTGTAATTTCGTGAAAATTATATTTTCTGTATTTAAGATATTTTTGTGTATAAATATACATTTTTCAACTTTAACTAACCTAAGGCCTAAACCAGCATCACATGCAGACATCAATGAAGCAAATTCGTGGAAACCGAACTGAATATCGAGTCATTTACTTACCGGGTGAAAATTAGCATTTCGAAGTCTAATGATATTTCGAACGATTATTTTTATAAAGTAAACGTCACACCGTTAATAATGAACAGGCACCAGGGTGGACATGTACCTCTTGGACTGGGGTTCTCTCACGCCAATCTCATCGCGATCTTCAATCACCCCGTTGGACTCAACTCGTAACAGTCGGCACGCGGCAGGGGTAAATCCGCTTGACGGGCGGCCCAAAACGGGTAGTGGTCGTAACCGGGATCTAAAACTCTCGGCCAGTCTCTTTTTCCCCCATTATGTCTTCCATTGGAGCGACGATTCTCCCATTTCCCCTTCCTGTCACCCGTAGTCCTTCCAGGCCGCGGGGTCGTGTATAGTCCGCTGGACAATTTCGATCGTGATAACCGCGCCTTCTACTTTATTATCCTACAAAGAGCGCAACAAATAATGTTCAAAGGAGAACCACATTTACTGCGAGACATTTTTGTTCAATATGCAATGCCTGAGATCAGTGCCAATTTCAGAGCATTGAATGAGTCTCGGGTTGGTGCTCCATAATCATTCGTAGTATCAGTGCTTTCCTTGGACACATTATTTATCCGGACGCTATCGTCAGCGGGGTCAACCGCCCAGGTCATTCAACCGCTCGCCGAAAACCAGAATATGCATGTCCTAGAGAACCTTGAATCACATAGACGCGCCTACATGCTTAATTGATCAGGCAATCCATAGGCTGAGGCCTTAAACGCTGTCACCTTTGGTTCTGATTCCCGTCATTACGCGCTTAAAATAACTTCAGGCAGCACATAACTGTACTCCAAACGCCCCATTGTCATCAGAAACTGGGTGTTGATTGTTAAACGTGGGGGGGTAAGACGGCGCTGTACGTCTACACTAAATGACCTCAACTCCAATGAACCCTCTGAAATCTCCATGAATGAATTACGAAGACTATGAAGCACGACACTTCATTTAAGGTTATCAATCGGATAACCTGGAGGCAATCTTTTAAACACATTGGTACTACAACTGCCACTTCTCGGCCTCCTAAAGACTGCTCCGCGACTCACTCCAGAATCACACGAGTATGCACCAATAAAAACAAGGACCACCAGTTTGTCTTTATGTCCACTGAGATGAGCAAGGTAGCATGTGGTGTGGTGTGTGCGATTAATCGAGAACGGACAAGAGTGGTCTAAACAAAAAAATCAATGAAATCAAAATCAGTCGGGGCAACAGACAATGACGCCGCCACGCGACATCATCGTCGTCTACTCCTTTGGGTGGAGGGGGTCAAGATGGGCGAACTCGGTGTTTCCGGCTAGTGCGTCCCTCGAGGCGCGGAAAGCGCTGTCGGTGAAATCGCGCGCCTGGTAGTGACGACCGCCGTTGAAGGCTGCCCCCTCTGGTGTCGCAGCAGCAGCCGCCTCGTTTCCACTGACCGGCGAGGCCCCGCCAAGCGACAGGTCTACCAGGTGTCCGGGAAGGTCCGAAAACATGCCGTTGCTGTTAGTAGTGCTGGTGGCCACTTGAACGTCTTTCGCGGCAGCGGCAATTACACTGGAGTCACCTGGCAACGGCTAAAACCGGGAAAAAAACCAATATATCAATAAGTCCTGAGGATGGACGAATAGGACCGCCACTGGCGCGCAACACCCTTGGGAGGAGAGCTTCAACAAGCTGCAAGGCGCTTCCCCCATATCATTCCAAACAAACACCATGAAACCAGGATAACAAAAAACGTCTGCGGTCACAAAATACGGCAAAACACAAAGAAGACGCCGAAGCGGTGCAGTAAGATGCGGGGGAAGCGCGGCAGGCAAGAAGGGGCGGGAGGGGAGAAGCGCAAATAAACACGCTGCTTTGCTGCACAAGAACACAAACCTTTTTCTTGTCTGTTGGAGCGAATCCAAGGGCCGAAATCATCTCAGACAGCTGCATTTTGCCATCTGTAAAGAGGTGGGTGGCAAAATCGTCTCGATTGTTAGTGGGATTGGTCGCCTGCGGATTAGTCGCCGATGGCGGGAATGGTGTGGGGGAAATGTCTGAATTAGGAAAACTGCGTCGCGGTGCCGAGGGACCGACGACAATGTCGCGTCGTGCGAGAATCTGCTTGGCAGCAGACGCCACGACAGCGCAGACGGCTGCCAGCTGCTCGGGCTGCTCTACAGCCCCGCGCCGCTGTTGACATAGGCGCCCGACAATGTCAAAGACGTCCGCCACACGACCCAGAACCTCGGCATGCAGTAGAGCCACCACCGACGCCACAAACATCCCCCCGAGGCTCCCTCCACACTCCGAAACAACAGCTATGGGGTGCATAAGGCTCCGCTGCTGTTTGTAGAAGCTCACTGCCGTCTGGGTGAAGGCCGTGAAACTTTGAATGGATGCTGGCGCACCCTGGTTTGGGAAATCGCCCGAGTAACAGAGGTGGACGATGCTGCGGGTCTGCTGAGAGGAACGGTTGGTTAGAGTCAGGATGCGCTCGATGCAGGTGGACTGGGAGATGGAATCGACAGTCGGTGATTGCTGGGAGGCGTTGGGGCGCGTAAACTTGAGAGCCTGAAGACGCAGTTCCAGCGGTGACCCACCCGAGAGCTGGAGACGGGCGCCGATTCTGAGGGGTGGCAGGTGGGGGGGGACTCGGTTTCGGTCAGCTGGGTCGCCATAGGCCCCCTCGGCGTAGTTTTCACCGGGGTCAAGGGTCGCGGGCAGAAGGGTGGTTCGCATTCGCGGTGGCAGTAGCAGAACAACCACTTCGCAAGCCTGGTCGAATATCATGCTCCAGAAGTCGAGGACGGTGTTCGGGAGAGGCGCCTGTGTAAGGATGAACCGCGGACACCATTCGCCCAGTGAGGAAATGAAGTCCAGGTTAGTGGCATTGATATAGTCATCCTTGGACTTGAGAACCACTCGGTTGAAATCATATGGAATGCTATCTTGTCTGCGGTTCTTCGGTGTACTGCACCTGGCAACTGCCTGAGTTGGTCGTTTATCAGTTCCACTGGTGGCTATTTCGTTAACACGGAGCCAGAACTGGTCTAAGCGGGTATTGGGGGCGCGTGTCGGATTATTAGACGACGACGACGACGAGGAGGAGGGCAGTGGATCGTTCATCGTCTCGATGGCCGTCAAGAGACGTTCCGTCGAATCAATGAATCGATTAATAACCAAGGTGTCTGAGAGGGGGTCGGTGTGAGGATTTGAGGGGGTAGTGGCTAGTGGCTCTTTAGAATCGATAACCGCGGAGACGGTGTTGATGACGGTGGAAGACGACTGTGTCGGATCACTGGGGGCGTTATCATAAGCGGCCCGGAGTTGCTTTTCACGACGTTGCAACTCCAAGTCGGCCTAAAGGAAAGCAAATGGTGATTAGGGAAGCACAGGCGAAAGGCAACGCAAATTGCAGCAGTGGGGTGGAAATGACAACACCAGATAGCGCCGAAAGTCATCAGACAGTCGCGATTGAAGCTTGCAATGGAAATGTTGAGCAGGTGGATTAAGGTGCAATATTGGGATGTTAGGTGGGCAAAATACAAGTGGGTCGTTCGTGTGAGATAAATAATTGGCGGTTGGGCAGTAAAATGACAAAGAACTCTATGCAAAGGTAATTTTGTCATTATCAAGATGCAATTGAGGTCAAGGTTATCTAATTGCGAGCGACTAAAAACACCGTTAGAACGGGGTTAATTGGCAGATTTCGAATTCATTAATGACCAATTGAAAACACTGTACATTTTACCAATTTAATGTTTTTAAATGACGCCTGCTCTGACACAAAACGCACTGCGGACATCGAATAGTAGCCTATCTCCTATTGGAGGATAAGGCGGCTGCTTCCATGAGAAGGATTCTTGGCCCGCGTGACGGCGTCTTCAGCGGCCACCGAAGAGTGATGGCTGCTGAATCATCATCATCACCATCCAACACGACGCACACCGCCACACACCAAAGGACTAGGTGAAAACTCAGTTTAGGGTGCCAAATTGACGATTACTCGAGATCCTGGATTCAAGCCGCCTGGGATAAAACCACAAAAGGACCAATCCAGAGTACCCAGTGGACCTTGAAGCAACAACGGCGGCCACAATAGAAAACGCTATCAATCCACGCAACCAATGAGGGCAAGTCGCTGTGTCCAGTAAACACTAGGACGCTGCCAGGTTTCCAGATAGTAACCAAAGACAACAGGTGTGGGAGGTATAGAGCAATCAAGGATGCAATCTGTGTGGATACACACATGAGAGTGGTGTGTTAACATTCGTGTGACGCACAATATAGGCATTACAGTGACATGTATGGTAACGGAGCAGCGCTCAAAGTACCTGTGTCAGCACTGTCGGTGTAATCGGAGTGCTGGGCAGCGAGGCCGCGGGGCTCGTGCGGATGTCATCCGATCCCTCGGCATTCAACGGCGGAACGTTCGACGGTCGGAGCAAGGTTATCGGAGGAGGCACACTGCCTACAGTTGACGCCTTCGGCTGTGAAATGACCGTCTCAGCGGGTTGTGGGTGAGCGGTTGACGAATCCGAGGGCAGGGTTCCACCTCCGTCAATCTTCGATGTCGCCGGCACACCCACCTGCCCAGGTGCGACTGCCCGAGAATCAGCAGCTCCGGGTTGATTCGGCGGAGGTATGGCGGGATTTGCGGGTGCTGGCGGTTGGACCACGGCTGAATACTGATAGGGCATGGGCTGCTGGGGGGCTCCGTATTGGGGGTACTGGTAAGGCGGTCGAGGGCCGTACTGGTGTCCCAGATATTGCACCGGCGGCTGTCCCGGGTAGAGCTGATAGCCGGGCTGTTGGACGGGCATCCGAGGCAGTAACTGCCCGGAGTGCTGCAAGGCGTTCGCTGGTGGTGCTCCAGGGTGCTGGCCTCGAACCAGTAGAGGCTGCTGCCCGGGTGCTTGAGTGGAATATTGTTGATAGCCGGGGTACTGGGGCTTCGAGAGCGCGCTCGCTGCCGTAGGGACTGTATTTCGGGCTGCGGGTTGTCCAGGATTCTGTGGGCTAGGCCCTTGGGTCGGGTACTGCTGCAAAGGATTCACCGGGGTAGTTCCGGCAATTTGGCCTGCATTTGGCCCTAGAGCAGGATATTGATACTGCTGATATCCGGGGTACTGGGGGTGCTGGAACAGGTTCGCCGGCGCCATTCCGGCCTTCTGGGCCCCAAGTTGTTGTCCTGACGCTTGGATCTGGTACTGTGGTTGTTGTTGTTGTTGTTGTTGTGAGAGCAGGTTCGCAGGAGAACCCGCGGGCCTCTGCGGTTGATACTGCGGATACACTGGGGACTGTTGTGGGCTCGCTTGTGGCTTCTGAGGCCCCACCGGCGGTGGTTGCTGTTGCCCAGGCACTTGAGGCAGATACTGCTGATAGCCAATGTTCGGTGGCAAACCGCCAATGTATTGCTGGGCTCTGCCCGACTGCTGGTAGGCGTAGGGCGACTGGTGTGCTTGTTGTTGTTGTTGTTGTTGCGTCGGATTGGTGACGGTGTTCGGCGGAGTCGTGGGTGGTGGCGTTGACAGGGAGGGATAGCGCATGCCGAAGAGGTATGGACTTGGGTAGTAGGGGTAGCGGAGGGGTGGTGCCTGTGTCGCCGGAGAGGGCACAGCGGGGCGCATTTGCGTGGGCGACGCAGGGATCCCAGCAGACGCCGGTCGCTACAACAAGCAGAGGACAAACAGCAGGAGTTCGATTGACGTCCTGATCGATATTTATCGATTTTAACCAAGAGAATACAAAACAAGACTCCTTACGAGCGGTGGGGTCATTGCTGACGTCGGTGGGGGCTGACTGGGTTGCCACTGGGGTTGCATGTTCGACGAGGCTGTTGCTGAAGGTTGTGCCTTTAACAGTACAGAAACAATTATATTAGTACAGCATAGCGGAATGGGCGCCGCAAAACAACCGATAAAGCAACTCGAGTGAGACAGTAGGCGCCATAAAACTAACTTCATTAATTAGATTAATTACGTTGGCGGTCGACGGCGTCGCTCCTGCTGCTGCTGCTGCTGCTACAACACCAGCGGGAATTCCGTAGACCAAGCCGCCGGCCGGCTGGGCCGATTGAGGCGTCAACAGCGGAGGCGGCGTGTTCGAGGTCGGCAGAGGAGACGCCGACCCGGCAGCCTTTCGGGCGCGCAAGACCTCCCGCAGAGTTGTGCCTGTCGGTGGTGGCGCGCCGTAGACACTGGCGGGTACACCTGTCGGGTACACTGGAAGGGAATTGGGGGGAAAACCGGGTGGGGTAGCTCGAATCGATGTGAAGGAGCACATGATGCCCCATGGGGGGGTCTACGTTGTCCACCTCGAACTCAACTCTCAACCGAACCTCTCAGTGGTTTTCTGCACGCGGAAGCGGTCAACCAAATCAGGTACGGGTAGCCGGGAATTCGATGCGTCTCCCTACTCCCATCAGTCGTAGCCAGATGCCGTCGACCAGGCGGAAGACATCTACTCGTAGACTCAACTGCCAGAAAAGCGGTTCTGTTCTACCCTCGATCAAAAACCGTGAGCTGGTGCTGGGGACGTTTCACACTAATTAGGTGACTGGGGGTATGGTATTAGAGTCGCTAAATTCGAAAGAACAGCCAAATTAGCTGTACCTGTTGACGTTGGCGTGGCGTGGAAAGGTAGGGTGTGAGGTGTTGCGACAGCGATTGGTGGAGGCGCATGTTGTGGACTGGGCTCAAGGTCATCAATGGCTGCGTTGATCTGGACCAACTCGGTTCGCAGGCCATGCAGGCGCTCGGCCATTTCCATGTAGAATGTTTGGCCCTCAGCGCACTTCAACAACAGGTCCCCGAAGGTCTCCCCGGAACGCACCAGGCTGTCAATCTCCTCGGTGCGTCTAATTAGAATAAATAATAATAATTATTATTATTACTAGTGCTTTGCTGAGGTCATGAGGGTCGAAACTTCCAGTACCGACATTTATGGCAGAAAAATGAAAACCGCAGCGTTCAGAACCCAGGTTCACCTGGAAACTGGGTGTTGATGGAAGCCGAAAATTAAACAAAATCCGGAATTTAATAACCAGCCCCAGTTCCACGCGTGGCTCTCGTGGGGGCGAAGTGTTGGATGACGATGCTGCCAGTTGTAAAATATTACCAAGAAACGCCAGGGCCGAACCCATGAAGCCAGGTTATCCTCGACCAGGAGAAAACTAAATCGCAAAAAACGGAACCTCCCGTTGGGTGGGGGGCAGTAGAACGTGGAAAATAAGTGGGATATCTTGTTTCAACGTACATTTACGGGCAGGGGGGTTGTTGAGAAAGTGAATTAATGGATTATTTGTGGATTTTCGACATCAACAGGATGTGCATACTCCTGGCTATGGCAAGCCACTGCTGACAGAAACATTGCTGGAATGACGAGAGTGGCCCAAAATGGAGCGGAATGCCGATCGATTACAAGTGCCCGGATGGAGCAGGAATTTAATTCATTTCAATGGTGTGTATTTTGGAGAATTTAATGATGATAGCGGCTGATAGAAGATACACACGCCCACACACAAATGCACACACACACACACCCATATCCAGTCGCGTGTCGCCCCGTAATTCACATCACCGGTTGTCAGGCGACTTACCGGTGCTCGGCTACTCACGAGAGCTGAGCGCCGTGTGGAGAACACCATAGACACCGAGAAATTACCGCAATAGCGGAACACAACAGATACCACAAGGACGGCGAGTAGCCTATTAGCCGATTCAAACCGCACGTTTGAGTGCATGTTTGCGAGAGTAACGGTGTGGCAATGCTTGCAGACCACAGTGGTCGATTTTTTACCCAAGCAAACAAATAAGAAAGGTCGGTGGTAAATTAATCCGAGATTGGTCGTTCAACAGAGAGCAAGAAGGGGTGGATTGTGGACAATCTTTCTCGAGGGGAAACGGAATGCAAATCAGAATATATGACGCCCTCAATCCACGGTATTGCGACTACACATTCGAGGTACTCGAGATCCGGATCTCAACCACCACGAAAGGAGCAACAAAGTGTCCCAGGAATCTTGCAACAACAAAGACGACAACAACATCACTTCAACAGGCTTCCACAATTACCAAAAACTGTTAGCAACACAGGACTGAATGAAACTTATAACTAATTCAGTGCCTTGCTTTCGTCTGTCAGCAGGATGTAACTGCCCCATAGACCGATGGTAAACGAGAACCTCAATCACCATGCGAGCGAAATCAGCTCTCAATCAAGTCGGTGTCTTACTTTTGTAAGCATCGATAAACGTCCTTTTTGGGTGAAAAATCAGGATCCCTGAGATATTACTCATCATAGATTGAAAATAACCGAGAATTTACCGAACGCAGTTCTTACTGAACGCGCTGTATGCCCGAGAGAAAAACGTCTTTTGAGACGCCTGTTTGTCTATTAAACAAGCACAGGAACGAGTGTAACTTGACAAAAAAACGGTTGCCTACTTTCGTCTGCGCTCCAGGATGTCGTGTTTTTTTACTCCGATTTTGGCGTGCGTCTCAATAAGAGCCTTGGTGATGTTGGCCTGTGCGGCGAGGTTCATGCGAATCACCTTCACGGCCTCCTCGTGGCTGGCCAGACGACGGTCGAACACGCCGCTCTGCTGCTTCGAAGAGGTGCCCAGAAGCTCCTGGGTGGCGTCGTCCGCCTGGAGCGCCTCTCGCAGCCTCTCAAGCATCGTGGTGCGTTGGGCGCGCATCTGGTCGACCTTGGCCAGGATACGCGCCACCTCGTTGAGACCTTCCAGTAGGTCGTGGTCTAATTGGACAGGACCGGAACGCGAGTATAATACGAGACATGGTAGGGACCACCTCGTCTGGGCACGCAAACAGATAGGAGGAGGAGGAGGAGGAGGAGGAGGAGGAGGAGGAGGAGGAGGAGGAGGAGGAGGAGGAGGAGGAGGAGGAGGAGGAGGAGGAGGAGGAGGAGGAGGAGGAGGAGGAGGAGGAGGAGGAGGAGGACACAAAACCAATCCCCAAGAAAAATATCATAGAATGTTGCCTTGGGAAATTTGGATGCCGCCAGAAACATACTTTATACACCTTTCAAATTGTAAATCTACAATATCCCTGATCTATTTCCTGCCTGACAACATTGGCATCAACAGAACGTCTTCTTATTAACAGTCTGGGCAGACCATGAAATCGACCTGTCGTGAGCCAGAACAGGAACTCGGTCTCCGCTCACCACTCGTGGCCAGACACTATCCGTGGCATCCACGACGACGGTTCAACCTCCAGCCGGAGACGGCTACACAAGGTAACCATTCACGGTGAGAGAATTTCCGCTCGCGAATTGTCTCTCAAAGACATAAAAAGCGAAACGGGTGCGCGCATACCCGAAATCAGATCATTGGCATTGGGTAGACCGGCGTCGATTTGTTCCACGGGGAGCAGGAGGGTGCGCACCGCTACCAGGTGCTCCACCAGGGCGCCGTGGAGCTGGGAGTTGGAGAGTTTGGCTTCGTCGGCGGCCAGGGCAAACTTGGCGTGCTTCTCGCAAATCTTGCCCAGCCGATCGCCGAGCGAAGTCACCTGGGCGGCCGGTGCCTTCGACTAGATGACAAAGAAGGCGCCACTTTGGTTGTAAATTGCTTCTGCCACCATTTATAATGATTGGTCGCATCCTATGCTCACCCCTACTTGTTGTTTAGATGAGTCATTTCCCCCCGCAAATACTGCAGCATACCGTTGAACTCGAGCCCACTGCATATTAATTATGGTGAACTGTACTCATTCGATTTAATGCGGTGAAATTTAAAGCGACTCACAAGCCCTGACCGGTTGTGACTTGCTGAAAAACAGATTACCATCGAAAAACCGACGATAATTTGGTCTCGGAAAGACAAGTTGTCTCCTTTTCCTACTGTCATTATAAGGAACCGTTTTTTTAGTATACAGGAAGATTTCTTCATACTATTCTATAATATTAAGGGCGCCACTGAGGCTCGTGTGTATGGAGAGCGAATGGAAACGCACTTGTAGTCCATTAAGGCGAGTTGTGGATGTCTGGAGGTCACTAGCAAGATCGGCAACCTCACCCTCTACGTCGACGCTGACGTCCGCCAAGGCTGAAAGGGAAGGGGGCACGTGTACATAAGAAAGGAAACCGTCATTGAGGGTTCATCGGCGGAACGAGTCCACTAAAGGAGCCGCACGGAGTTACACGGAGACTGTGGCAATAACTAAACAACCCAGTCCCTCTAATTTCCCCCCCCACCTCCTATGGCCAATGGGGAACATGACAAAGGCGCCACGGAACGAGCTCGCGACAACAATCAAGGTCACACCTACCGGACATTTGGGAAGAGAGTTCGCTTTCTGGAGAGCGGTGCATTCCGGTGAGTTGGGCGCAGACATCGAGCAGAGGTTGGGTAAGGCCGACATCGGGCTTTAGAAGTTCCTTCGGATCAACATTCAAACTCGAAAGGAAGGAGCTACAAATTGTCAACAAGTTCGAGGTGATGCCCAATACCCTTTCACCACAGTAAGTCGGAATTCATGATTTTGTGGAGCCCAACGGTGCTAAATTACGCCCTTAACAATTGTTTGCCTTTCAAGATTTTATTAGAGCCAAGCGTAAATCAAATGGTTGAATATACACTGAAGCTCGTATTGAGCCAGAATGAGATAAGAGCAAAAG
Organism: Proteocephalus fallax; assembly: GCA_028672205.1. NCBI lineage: Eukaryota > Metazoa > Platyhelminthes > Cestoda > Proteocephalidea > Proteocephalidae > Proteocephalus > Proteocephalus fallax. The sequence goes on from JAPUBX010002411.1 coordinate 159,001, forward strand.
CACTAGATGACTTAATCGCATGAGGTTTTACGCCAATTTCCCTCCGCTTGTGACATCCACCACGCCACACAAACGACGACGACTATGACGAAAGCGAAACTATGCTAACTAGTGTAACTGTGTTCGACAAATATTGTGCCAACATACCCCAAGTCCGAGTCCTTCTCCTCCACCTCGACAAGAAGTTGCCTCATAAATTTCGCCTTCATTTCACTAAATAAAGAAGACTCAAAATGTATGCGGTCTCTATTGTTTCATGTAATCGGAAGCTCGAGTCTACAACGGAATTTGGCATCCATCCAACTCTACGGTATTCGAGCGTTTTGACAATACTTTAAATATATCATTCCTACTAACTTTACACGTACCACGAACACCGTTAGCGTGCGATTTTCTCTGTCTACATTAAATAGAACGCCCAGGGCTAGTTGTTGTGGCTGCCACTCCAGGTTATTCTGCCAAGATTCTGCATGGATCGGCATCGTGAAACTGGTCAGTTCACTAATAGGGTTTCGACTCCCCGTTAAGGTCAACCCGGTGGCACTGGGACTCACTGGCACTCGCACAATTGGTCCAAGCAATCTTCGTGGAAAGCCGGTTTATCCTTTAGTAGGGGATAGTTGAGCAAATTTCTGTTATTATTTTGAATTACACCCACGCAAATACGATTCAGATGGTCTATACCAACAACGGGGGACTCTGGATCCCGCCGAGTTGCTAATAAAACCAGAAGGTTATTCCTAAACAGCGAAGATTAACGAGAAGCCGCCGTGAGGCAACGAAAATCGAGCTCAATTGCGCCGATACCTATATAGGGAGTTGGCTGAAAGTGTTTCGATGGGTAGAAGGTCACGGAAGATGTCCTGGCCAAGTACAGCCGGGTCGTTGTATTCAAGAGTAAAGGGCTTCGCCAGACATGCTCCTAGAAGGTGGAGTGGGGTGGGGGGGGTAATTACGTCGACGAAAACGAAGGACAAATAAGAGGAAGACAGCCACTCACCCTCAACCTTCTCAAGTTCGCTGGGTTGTGGCACATGTTCGTGGTAGAGCTCGGTGTTGTCCTTCGCGATACCGGCGCAGCTGAAAGGGGAGGACGAATCAAGAATGACAACGCCAGCAGTTCCGTTTGTCTTGTTCCACAGGTTCGCGCATTAACGGCTAAGTCGCCAAACTGTCCAGCAGAATACCATAACATACGTGGTCTTCCATCCTTCAGGGCGACCTTATTGGTTATCGTACGACAGTTTCCAGTCAATGCAACTCCTGTTCAATACAACAGGGCCTACGTCTACTACGACTACAACCGCCAAGTGGGTTATCGTGACATTCTCCCTGTGAAATGGAGGGCGGGGTGGTCGCAGACAATCCAACTATGACCGCGAAGCTCGACTTCATCTTTGGCGCCGCTACATCCAGTGAGACGAATGTTACAAATTGAAGCCGCCCAGCTGCACAGCAATCGTAGGCCGGGGCGAAGTAGATGATGTGCCGTTTTGGTTACTAGCGAGGCACCTCGAAGACAGACGGCCCCTACGTCAGTTTTGGCGGCACCAAAACGCGTTTTAGTTGTCCGCCTTGGCAAGGTTGCGGCGAAAGACAAGAGTTTGCAAGCGCGGTGTCCAGCAAGCGTGAACCACTTCAGACGACGGCGAGTTGGCAGCTTCGCCGTGCAGGCACAGCGACGCCTTAGTTCGGCGACGGAGAGCTGGGCGCCCCAGCCCGCTGTCGAGATTCGTCGGAGACACCAGTGACCGACTAACCTATCACAGTCCCACGTGGTCTTGTTCCGCTTCTGTGAACCTTGAGCCCTGTGCAGTCAGCCTGCCTTAGGTCCACCACATACACACCCATTCATTCCAGACATGAAACTTAATAATAATAATAATAATAATAATTGTAATCGAATTATTTTTATTATTATCTTTTTCGCGTCCCCTTATCAATTATTCTGAAACCAATAGCAATCAATGCCTCTACTATTACTAAACACAGCGTTTGTCTTTCTTTCGTCTATGGTGCGGGGTTACCCGGTGGATTGAAATAATGACGGGAAATTCCTGACAGATCCTGATTCGCAGACCCGTCGGCCGCCTTACCTGGACACAATGACCTCGCGAGCGAACTGGACGGCGCCAATCATGCCCTGCCCGAGAGGGGGCTCTGTGGCATCTGTGAAGTCCTTTGCGGTGCGCCAGGCCGTCTCGATACTGGTCTGGGCGAGTCGGAGGTGGGCGACAGCCACGCCGAAGCGCATCTCGGAGGCGTTGGACGTCCCAAGGAAGTAGTGTACGTGGGCGGCGTAGAAGTGCTTCTTGATGGCCATTGTCCGTCGCCAGTCCTGGGCAAAACAGGAAGCGAGACATGTCGGACCCGACACAAACATACAACTTTGCCATCGAGACACATAATTCGATTGGAATTCGTCCTTATCTTCACGATGGCTAGAAACTGTCCAGTCGATGGCACCATCTGACGGTCGTGCTCGTCCCACCTCAACGTAGTATACGATCGATTTATCAATATCATGAGGAACATAGCTGTAAGCATTCAATGGAGTCAGAGAGAGCCATTTTTTCCATTATCATCGTCGATATAAAGATAAAAATGAAAATTACTTTATTAAGTCAGTGGAATATACATTGAAACAGAGAGATGGACTAGTTTAAACAACAAATCGCTCATTCATTAGTTGATTACTTATGCAATCGCAATTTTTCAATAAGTTTGATCAAAGTCTCCGAGGAATGGTGTCTGGGGATTTTTTGTCAGATGTCCAACTACGCGACGACAGCGCATAGAATGCGTTCCAAAAAATTCTAATTTGCGCAGCAATCTCCTTCTAGCTTCATGGGGGTTTACCATGAGTATTCTCGGGAATAGTTTCACAGGTGGCCGTGTCCCCAGTGCCGCCCGTGGAGGCCAGACGCGCGAGTCGAACCCGGGTCCTTCACCAACAAAGCCATGGTGCCAACAACTACACCATCGGGCCAGGAATGCGTTCCAGCAGCTGCGTACTAGCATGTGGGGCCGAACTGAGATGGGTTTCGCGTCTATCTTGCCAATGCGACTCGAATACCGCAGGAGATTGGAAGTATTCGATCACCGGTGTCTGCGAAGAATCCTGAAAGCGCACTGACGCGACCAGATCTCCTTAACTAAAGTCCCATAGGCCGACATTTTTCATGCGGCCATCTTCTCCTGCCATTGGATGAGCCGGCAGTTTCTTTAACGACATTTCCAAGAGGAAGTTTGGAAATATCGGGCAGGTAAAAGCGTCCCCAGGTGATGCCGCAGACTATAAGTCACCGGATTATCGAGGTACGCCGCTACACCCAGCCCCCAACAGGCTTGTCCAACGAAGGTTGAGCCTACGATTCTCAGTACCTCGAAGAAGAGGCAGGAGTCTTTCTGGGGAGAAGCACATCTGGTGTTCCCGAGGTCGTTATAATGAGACGAGAAGGCGCTATTCGTGAACTAGCTTATCCGTTTCGAATAACCGCACTTTCGAGCATAAATAATGAAGGCGAACCCGCGTTTGCGGGCAACACGTGATGGTTTCGCGATGGCACCATGTGATACCATTCCATTCAGCTGATAACCAGGTTGCTGACACTCTGTTCATAAGGTATAATTGGGTAGACAGTAACAAATACGGCGCATCAATAACAATGATTCCGCGGCGCAACCGACGTTGCCAGGGTTGTCTGGGGACGCGGCATGCTAAACTGGGCCAAGTTCCACCCAAACCGGTTTTGGTTGGCATGGAAACGGAAAATAAAACAAGCGCAATCATCCATGAAGCAGGAGCGGCGTTGTCGAGAGACATTCGCGCAAAAATGCGAAACGCGACAAATAAACTTAAACTAGGAAAGCCGGTGCTGTAGACTTCAAGGTTCTTCAGATCGGGCATAATGGATCGAGTTTTGGAAATCAAATGATGGGGTCAAGGGGAACCGGGAAGCGAACCGTGCTTCGTCTATTTTATGCAGTTTACTACTTGTGCAGACGTGTCGTTTGACAAGGTCGGAGTTTTCGAACATCCATTTTCTCAACAAAAAGACTGCAGCTCTCATTCATTGAAATGTGGTGTATGTAAGGGAAAAGAAATAGCTGCTAATCTCATGACTAAACGGTTATTCCTGCCGATGTAAGAATTGGGGAGGAATTGGCATAACGAGTTTAAACTCGGAGTCGTAATATCAAGGGAAAATAGGTGGAAACATATAGACTAGCGACCATTTCGTATTGACACCGATCTTCTTGAAGCGATCTATCATAATCATTATAGCAATTAGAACGCGGGACACCGCTCGTGGATCCGAACACTTCAGTACTAACAACTTCAAAACGACGATTGGCACAAAATTACCGGATTAATTGTTAGTTTCATTAGTAATACGTAAATAGGCATCTAGAATACCATGCGAGTGATCAAGTGGACTAACCTTTAGGAGGCGGGCAGGAATGGTGTCCGGAAGGGCATTGGCCATGGAGAGACATCTTTCGTAGGCCTCGGCAAGGTGCTTTGCAAGCTTTGCAGTGATATTAGGCGGACGCTTGTCAGCTATGGACTTCTCTATGATACACTCTTGTGCCTGGTTCTATAGAAAAGGCGACAACGTAAGGTTGGGGACAACCGAATATTGTGCAACCTATGCATTACACCGTAGAAGACTCTGCTTTCTCATTTTAGAAGTGACGATTGACTCAAACATATACCCGGCCTCTCTACAAACCAAATACGAGGAGAAAGGTTGGGCAAATGTGTCCTAAACCAAGCGATTGCAATCATTATTAACTACGACGCACAGACACCTCGTGGTTATCGGAGCTAATTGGCAAATCTATAAGTTCTGAAGATTTCGAATAATTTATAAATGAAGTGATACATCTGTCTAAATGAATAGGGCAACATTTTCGTTACTAGGGTTTTCAGTTTCAATTTCGCAATTGATTACTGTCTTGCAGAAAATAAACAGGCTTCATGGACGCTTGCATGAAGTGTCTTGGGAATAATTTTCCGGTGGCGTCCACAGTGCCACCCGAATACGAGGTAGATGTGGCAGCTGCTTCATCCAACAACTAAGCAACACGTGGAAATTACGCTGTTTAAATTCAGAATGTGAGTAAGTTACAAAGATGCGAAAAAATGTGAACATACGAGCATTATAAGACTGTAAAAGTGAAAAAGATCACTTGTCATATCAGGGGCATCCTTTAGGGCACTGTAACGTTCGCGCATAGACTGAAACACGTATGCGGCGTACTGAAAATGGGTACAGGCGATTTTCATGCTCTAAAAATACAAATGTAATTGGGATCAACCATGGATACAAAACATGCCAGTTATACTACATCAGTATTAGATTCTTTTAATCAATGCCTTATATTCTTGATTCATATTAATGTGAGAATAATGTTTCATTCATTTACATTAACATCATGCCGCCCTTGCTTCTGGCCGAGCAGCGCGTAAGCTGCCCCAAGACAGTAAAGAATGGCGGCTTCTTCGTATTCGATTTCTGGGCGAGTGAATTGTTTATGTAGAAAGGCATCTTGCCTAAAATATAACAAATAATGAGCATTCTTTCGAAAGAACTGAGCAAATAAATCGTACATACCAAGGCCATTCGACAAACTTCGGTACAGTAAGGTCAATCCGGTTTTTTAGAAGCAGTAACTGGGCAAAGTATCGCCGAACATGAGCCAAACATGATTCGTCATTTGGTAATTTACAGCATTCCTATACATTATGTATGTAGATGACTAAATACCGTTCGAAGCGCCAGAAAATCACGAAACATATTTTCGTTAATATGTATTTGATCTTGATATTGTTTCTTAACTTTCTACGAGGTTCTATACACTACTAAAAAGCAACCTACCTTTTTGATCGGGGATATATCGGGCGCTACTGGGATGGATTTAAGACGAACCGATAACATGGGCATCTTCGGAATTCCATCCATCGTTTATAAAACAGCTGGAAATTTTGAAAGCACCAAATGTAAATAAAGCTGCTTAAACAATGGTCGTGTATGTAAACTAATCGTTATAGTGTTCTGTTTAATTCTTAAGTTTATTCTTTGTTAAAACAGTGATGCAGAAAATTTAAAATGGAAAAGAATGTGTGTATAGTATCTGGGTCGCAAATTGGACCTAAATAATATAGCGGTACGGGAAACCATGGAGTTCTAATTCTTTCATGTGAAACGCTGAAAAGCAAGCAGAATATAAACTAGATTTTAGCTAGATGAATTGAAAAAATAAAACAATGCTTTTCACATTAATACAGTACCCTTGACAAAGTGGTGTGTGGGTAGCAAATGTGTGCACAAGTTTGTCGCTTTCTGTCTGGCTAACTGTGATTATTTTAGCCACAGAAACGCGTTTCCGTTATCGTCAAAATGAATTTGTTTACTTCCCAGTATGATTCGCGGTTTCATTCTGTGTGCTTGGAGTCACTATTTCATGGAATTGTCTGAATGCTGGTGCAAGTAAACACCAGACGCTTTTCCTGTCTTTCGGATTAAGCAGATGAAAGCTAACGCGCCACCGTTTTAATTTGATTTGTGTTCATGGGGGAAAACAACGAGCTTCACGCGCGTCAAATGGATGGAGTTGTAGAAACTCAGAGATAAATGTGGTTAATTGATATTTTAGAAGTATCTAGCAATCAATTAATAAACGGAAAAAAATTGAGGACACCAACATTTCATGTAAATGTTATAATCGCAAACGCGGCACTACAATCCTTCCATAATAACTCCAAGAGGGCTCTGTAGCATGCGAAATCGGCTCATTGTTGATACGGACTATAACGTATGTTGATGGTTTAAGTAGAATTGTTGGTAGCTCCGTTAATCTCCATAGAATGATTGCCGTTCTTGAAAGCGTGATGTAAAATCCATTTAATTTCTTATTTGCTAGGCAACTTGAATATTTAAAGAATAGATGAAGACGGCGGTAGAGAGAATATCCTCTGGCACAACTCAGAGTCTTCGTTCGTAACCCTGTTTTTAGACTCCGTGTGGGCATATAATAGTGCTGAATGTGTAGTCAGTGACATGTAGTTAACAGCAGCGATTATCCTATTGGAGAACTATATTCTCCAAACCGACACTATTTGGAAACAAATATCGAACTCTTCCTATTTAGCTAAAACTTAATAGAATAGCACAACAAAGGTACATACGCAGAAGGTCTGCAAATTTCCTACGCGTGGTTGTTTTGAAAGACTTTGTAATTATAGTTTACAATAAAAAATGAATCACTAATATAACGTCAGTGAAGTCCTGTCATTTTAGCCAGCAATTTGGTTGGCCTGTACAGTTTTGTTTCGCCAATCGTTTATGTGACTTATCCATGCATCTCGCTTTCAGTAACTTTAGTAGGTTTTCCACTTTATTTTTAAAAAAATAAAGATTCTGAAGATTCCCAACCACTTCTGGTTCAGGACGGTAATGGTGATTCCGCTATCACAGAGATTCAGGATGAATCGGATAATCCGGAGTTAATCCCTGTCCCCATACCGGAATTTTCATATCGGCGGGGCACTGATGAGAAGGCACCAAATGTATATTAATTCCATTGCTGTCGTTTATCGTGATTGATTAATTCTAGGTTTGGCGAAGTTTCAATTTTCGTACCCTCTGGGCATTTACAGGTCCAGGATTTTTAATGAGCATCGCTTACTTGGATCCTGGAAATATAGAGTCGGATCTACAAAGTGGCGCTGTTGCAAATTATCGCGTAAGTTTACGTAACACACGAAATGCGTTGATTCAATGTTCTTTTTAGTTAAAATATGGTTGTCTTTTAGCTGTTGTGGCTTTTATTTTTGGCTACCGCGATGGGACTAATTATGCAAAGGCTTTCCGCACGCCTTGGCGTAGTGACTGGGCGACATCTTGCAGAGATTTGTTACTTACAATATCCGAAGCCCGCCCGGATTCTCCTCTGGATAATGATTGAGATAGCTATAATTGGTTCTGATATCCAGGTTACTCATTTTTATCCTAATTTGACATTCAATTTAGGAGGTTATTGGTACTGCCATTGCAATTAATCTCCTAAGCATGGGAAAAGTACCCCTCTGGGGAGGTGTTCTGATTACTATTGCTGACACCTTGTCTTTCTTGCTTATTGATACTTATGGACTCCGGAAGCTCGAATTTTTCTTCGGATTCCTGATTTCTATCATGGCCATAACCTTTGGCTATGAGGCAAGTTTCTTTTTTGCCATATTTTGTCAGTTGATTTACCCATATCCGCAGATTATAACAATCGGTATTTCTGTAGAGCATTTGTGTTATGGTTCATTTAATCGTTCTTTCTAGTATGTCGTCGTTGCGCCTGACCAAGTGAAAGTATTGCGAGGTGTCTTTGTCCCTTCATGTCCCGGTTGTGGGTGGCCCGAGCTCCAACAAGCCGTTGGGATCATCGGCGCCATCATTATGCCACACAACTTTTATTTGCACTCTGCACTGGTCAAGTCTCGTGATGTCAATCGCAAAGACAATCGCTCTGTAGGTTATTTAAAATCTGTTGGGTGCTTTCACTCCTATTTTGCATTATTAATACGCAGAAATGTTTGTTGGAATAATCCAGTATGACTATTTTACGTGCTTCGTGTAGTTATTCTCTATTATACATTCCAGTAACCTTGTTCCTACTATTCACAACCCTTTCGGTTAAACCAGCTTAAGTTCACCGAGGTTATTTCTATAAAAAATTCTTATGCCGCATTACCTTAAGTTGTACTTTGCAGATAAGCACTATTTGATTTCGTCCCACAATCACTATTTCCATTCTTAACTAATTAAAGTCGGTGCTTGAGCTCTTCAGTCGATAAATCCAACCACCCTGATCACTTCTGCTGTGCAGGACACGATCGATTGTGCAAAATCTAAATGTTCCATCTCCCTTTAATGTCTCGACTTCCGTGAAGCCAGGTTCATCCTCTAGTACAAGTTAGTCGCACAAACTTGGGCGTCCTCATTCTGTGTGGATTATTCTGATTTCACTTGACGGCGATCCTCGCGTTTGGCTTCAAATTGTAATCGAATGGCTCGGCAACTTATCAGAAACACGGACTGTTATATTTTAATTAGGCGTGTACGCTATTCAAACACTTCTTCATGTACACGCCTTTGAAGCCGTGTCGTCCTCTAGTAGGAGATTGTCACTCCAAGCAAGCTGGATTATGCGCGTCAACGTAAAGCCTATCGCCTTGGCATTTTTTGTTTTCTTAATATTTTACAGATCGCAACCGCCAACTTCTACTTTTTCATTGAAGCCTGTTTGGCGTTGGGAGTCTCCCTTGTCATAAATATCTTCGTTGTCTCGGTTTTCAGTGAGGGCTTCTATGGAAAAAACGTGACGGAAGTTGTGAGTGTTGCTTTGTTTAGTCAATTCGCACACTTTCTTGTTGTCAAGTTGTCATTTTTAATCGTTTTTTCTTCAGATCAACAACTGCACGGAAAGACGTGCCATCCCACAAGCATTTCTCGACACTGCGCGAAAATTTGACCCCACGCAGGTGGACCTCTACGTGGGGGTACGTTCTCTTCCTTCTTGGTTGAATTTCGTCCACCAATTTATCTGGAGATTTGTGTCGATCTTTACTTTATTTTGAGCTTCAATTAAAACTTTGCACACGCGCTGCAGGAGGTACGAAGTAGAGAGAGATGATAGTCCCTCAGCAAAAATGTTGTGTGGGGATGTTCCAGTTGCTCTGGACTAGCCTCCAGAGAACATCAACCATGTTGGTGCCGTCGTGTAGTGTTTAGCATGTTTGCTCTGTTGGTGAGAGTCATTTGTCCGACTCCCAGGTGGGGCCATCTCGGGTGGCACTGGGGTGAAAAAACCGAGAAACCCTCATGAAGCCGGTTTATCCTCTTGAAATATGAATATTTTGGGGCTGACTATCTGAATTAAATTTTATTCTTGCGGCTATTTTATACCTTAGAATGAGCCGCCTTCGTGGCAGTTTCCATGTAGATGGTTAGGAATATTGTCCATTTGGCCTCAAATTCGCTGGATTACAGTCGCACGCGCCGATACACCCGGTCCTTTATTTGGTGGTCCAAACTGGGAGTCGAACCCAGGGTCACTCACTGGATGTTATTAAATTGTTCCGTGTGTTATTCATTGTAAGCTTAATTTCGATGTAGGGCATTTTCCTGGGTTGCGAATTCGGTGTGGCGGCCCTCTACGTCTGGGCTGTAGGACTTTTGGCAGCCGGCCAGTCCTCCACGATGACCGGCACCTACGCCGGTCAGTACGCCATGGAGGGCTTCCTAAATCTACGCTGGAAACAGTGGCAACGCCTCCTGGTCACACGTTCCATTGCCATCCTCCCAACCCTCCTGGTTACATTCTTCGAGGGTGAGTTTGTGGTTTTGCGCTCTCTCCTTTACCCAGGCACATTTTCCGGCGTCTGTAGACATTCTCATCGATTGCGTGGATATTTTCTGCCCAGTGCGTGAACCGGCTTTGGTCGGCGGCGGACACGTCTAGCTTTGACAAAATAAAGTGTTTAGGGACCCTGCGGGATCTGCCTTAACATGGTCACTGAGAGTTTCAGTCGAAATCTACTCGCACCGGGTTAAGCCCGCCTGCCAAGCGGTTTATCGGGGCGTGGCTCCTACGCCATGCCGGCAGCAGCTACTATGAGGGGCTTAAGACCGGGAAATTAGCGCATGACGGACCCTGCGAGCAGAGTGCTCATGGGGGTCTTTTACGCCCCAGAGGTCTGTCCAACATTTTCCCGATGTTTGACGCCGGGAATCTTCGCCATTAACTGCGACATCCACGACGTTGCCAAAAACCACGCCGTCAAATATGTTTCCCCAGCCATTTTATTTTTAGCGCATCGCTTTTTTATCATTCTTGTTTCCTAGGCCATGCGCATCGATGGGTCTGGTGTGTGGTTTATTTTGGGTTTTTTTTAGTTCAATCGTTTTTGTGGACGTTTCTGTAATGGTCGCGGGAAGGCCGAGTTTACTGCTCATGGGTTTTCAAGTCCGAGTTTCTTTTTCAACTAAAACACCCAATTAGAGATATGTATATATATATGGTAGAGGGTCTTCAATTTAAGAATTATATATTGCCAATTTACCCCCCTCCCCGTGCACGCTTACATATGTGGATGCTTTTAATTAGAATAACCGGATGGTTTTGCCAAAAACATCATCTTCTCAGACGAAGCTCCTTTCCGTTTGAATGGGGGCACGTAAACAAACAAATCTGTGGGATTGGTGCATTAGAAAATCCACGGCAATAAGTTGAGAAGCCTTTGCACCCCTCTCGGGGTACTGTTTGGTGGGAATTTCGGTCTGTTGGTGTGTCATCGTAATTTTCGTCTAAACATTCCACATCTCTAAACGTGCAGGCGGGGTTAATTTACTTTTCTGAATTGTCTGTTCTCTCTCTCTTCGTGCCGTTTGTCTTGTCGCGTGTGTTTGGTTCACCAAGGCGTCACCACTTCATGCCACTTGTAACCCGACCCTCATTGCCAAGTTTCACCTCTCTGTGCACATTCTGTAGGCATTGAAAATCTAACAGAGATGAACGACTTGCTCAACGTCCTGATGAGTGTCCAGCTGCCCTTCGCAATCATTCCTTTGCTCGCATTCACCAGCTCCAGGGAGATTATGGGACCTTTCGTCAATTCCCTGTAAGTTCTTTCAGAGATACCGCTTCATTTGTAACAGATTGCTGGTGAGCCAGATTTACTAGTACTTTTGGTTAATGTTTGGTTAAGAGAAAGTCCGTCTTGCGTGTTATTCGGAGGCCAACCGAATAGAACTGTAGCGCAAATACTAGGGGGGTCTACACTCGTTATGCCCGCCAATGAAATAGTTCAATGAGAACCTGATTGGTATGACCAAAAACCGTATCCCCACGAACCGGAAGACAGTGAGGATAGAAAGAAGTCCAAGGGAGAGTGTTCGGGTTGATTTACTGGAGTATTTATGCACATGAATTGGCTTAAGTAAGCCAATGGAAATATAGGGGGTAGCGTATTGTGTATAGCCGGCGTGGATGGATGACTTATGTTTACGATGAGTAGCGTCTACGCTATCGAGGGATTAACTACCAATAACGACCTTGGAATGAGCCGCTTGTCTGGAATATGGGTGACGTGTGTGGTTGTGAAAATAGAATCGATTTATAAAAATGAAGAGAGAATAGTTCCGCCAACAAATATTGGTTGCCAGACCCCTGGAAAACAGTGTGCCATTTGTTAACCGGTGCATTGCGGACCGATTCGAGGATCGCCATGGCCTCGAGGATGTAGGTCTGTCTGTTCAATGTCCGTGCAAACTTGTATGTATTTTACGTGACGCGACGCGAGGCCCTCCTCCCTCTCGTTATCCAAAAAGTGTCAGTACTTAAGGCTACACAGACGGGGGTGGGGGGGTGCATTTGCCTTAACCTTCGGCATTTTCCACACCGTTGGTGCCTTGGAGAAGCCTTGCCAATAGTGCGCCTAAACTTGCTGCGTTGTACGTTTACAGTTGGCCTTACGGTTTCAACTTCGATCATTAAAAGGTTACGGTTTGGAGAATTGTGTTTATTTGAACTTTCGTGGGTCAACGTTTCACGGAATGCTGGATGCTGTGATTATTTTATTCAGGCCTAAATAAAGCAATCGGCTAATTTTGTCGCCTTTAGTACAGAAATTCCCTGATGGGTGGGGGAAGGGGGTGAGTGAGTGAGTGACAGTGGACTCATTCGGTATGTCTACGCGAGTCGTCTATGCCGTGGACTGCCGCGTCCAGACACGCACCTTCATATTTCCTTCGATGGTTTCGAACGTGCGTGCGAAAGGCGATGTCGAAACCAGAGAGTGGGTGGTGTGGGTAAATACGCGGCAAACCATCATTGTGATCCACCACAGGCACCAATAACACAACACGCAGGCATTAACAAGATGCACGACTAATGGTGGTCCTCCACAAACGCGCCTTTTCTCTGTTATTCAAATGTTATGTTTCTTCATCATTATCATCCATGACGCCCCTCATGGGTGCGTGTTTGCTTAGGCCCACCGGCAAACGAAACATTTCAGCCGTCGATGCTGAGGACTCCGATAAACAGGGCTGGATCTCTCTAACCCCTCAGGGACTCCCTCTTGCTTGGGATTGACGTCGCTGTGGGGCTAATTTTTGGTGTGGTCAAGGGAAGGTTTTTTGCGGAGTAGGAGCAATCCCGGGTGGGGGCGGGTGGTTTTGCAAAGCCCCCAGGGTTGCTCCTCTCGTGAACTAGTTCCGGGATCGTTGAATCCAGGATCGCCACTCTGCCGAAGAGGTTGGAGTAATTGTGTGGAATATCATTGTCGCGGATCTCCTATATCCAGAATAGGTTGAGACAAACGCTATTTCCCGTGACCCCGTGACCCGAATATGCGTGTCCCGCTGCAAAACGGTGCATCAGCTGAGAGGACTGTCGGCGTGACCATTGGTCGGTATGTCACCTGGCTGACCATTGTCCAATGGTCGGTATGGGAAAGGCGGTGCGTAGATGAATGCGACTGCGTGTGAAAATGCCAAGACAATCGGTCGAGAAGATTCGAGTCGATTTCCGGTTTTATTTATATAAATTGTTGTACAACCGCGAAGGTCAGATTATGCCATGCTTCAGGAGACCGTGCAGCGGACCCTTCGGCATCACAGGTGTTGTGTGGACGGCCGACAGTTGGAAGCACATGTCCGAGATATCCTCCCACTTCAACCGCATTGATTGATTTCAGCTTCAGTACTTTTTCCTCGTAAAAGTTATTTTTGTTTCGCATTATGACAGGCCATCGAAGGTGATATCGATGTTAATTTCGCTGCTGGTTGTCGGCGTCAACTTCTTCTTCGTGGTGATCTTCTTCAAGGAGCGTCTACCCCATCACTGGGCAGCCTACAGTGGCGTGGCCATCATTTTTATCGCCTATATCGCCTTCATCGCCTACCTGGTGAGTCCACATCTGCCTGAACCGGTCGTGCATCCCCAGCGCCACCTCCCCTCCAGCCTGTGCTCAGTCCAGCACGGCCAGTTTGCATTATCTGTGCCGCCGTATCCCTCCAGGGGGACGGGTATAGGTGGTAGAACCGGACCGCCTTCTTGGCCGTAACATCCCCAAGTAGAGATCCCCCCTACCACCATTTATGTCAAGATGTGTCTACACATATTCCCGGTCACTTGTCGGTTTAGCTGAGTATGGCCGATACCGCTATTTGGAGCTATGTGCCGTGTGGAGACCATTGGAGGCGAAAATTCTTATATCGGGATAACAGGGATATTCCGACAGGCCGTATTTGACCGTATTGAATAGCCCATTAAAAATTCGAACTAGTTACAGCAATTATTTATAATTATTGTGTACTTCACTTATAGGCTCTGGACGCAATTCTCAGGGATCCATGGTGCCGACGCAAAGTAAGCTGGGCGTGGGTGTTTGGTATTTTGATGTTTGTGAATGCATTTATATGAGTGTGGACTGTTTTTTCTTCAAAAAAAGGACCCCTTCATCATGGATAGCATCCCAATGGATATTCATCCAAATGTTGCGACTGATGAGGATAGCATCGTTTGTGTAAATGTATACATCCTCGCACATACATAACGCTTCGTTTCATTTAACGCGATTATGCCCCCTTCTTAATGTCCTCGCCTCGCCCAATTCCCCTAATCATCTGTTGACCCGCTAAACTAGGTTATACCAGTAAGAGCTCACGCTTTTATATACCTTAAGTGATATATTTGTGCAATACACCTGGGTCATCTTTCTATCAATAGCCATTTCTATTTTGTCTCTCGTCGGAGTTCCTACCCGTGTTTTGCACCATTGAACGCCTTTCGTCGTCGAGATAAATGGCTTCTTCCACGGGGATGGTCAAGCCTTGCGTCCTCCTAACGCTTTGCCTAGTGACACGCTCGTCTACAGCATCTAGCCATACCCGATTCCCCCACGTGTTTCTTTCATTTCAGACGGGGAATCTCGCAGGCCTCCCTTACGCGCCGATGCCTGCTTTTCCGACGGCCGGGGATGAGGACATCCTTATAGCCTCAACGGCCCCCAGTGATCAGACAAGGGTGGAATAATTTTCAGTCTTTCCTCCACCCCTCCATTATACCCCATACGGGTGTCTTCTAACTCTGAGAGTGCCTTCACCCATAAACCGTTGTAACTGAAACCCCACCGCCCTACTCCAAATTGCAGCATAATCACTACGTGTTCGCTCGAGGCAGGGACTCGTCCATATCAGTCCTATTTGATGATGCAGTAACTTTTCCTTTTTGTAGCCTCTCTCTTTGTTCTTTACTCGGTTAAATATTTTCTGACTCTTTATGTGATTGTGGATAACTGGGATGCGGAAGACAAAAATACCACCTTGTATGGATGTTGAAGGTGTGCAATTGCGGATGCCAACCCTAGGTGTCCGCAAATTGCGGCAGTGTAATTAATGCGTCGCATACACTATCATATTCTGCGCATAGATGTGTTATGATTCGATTTTATAAAAAGCTATAACCCGTGGAGAAATGCAAGCACGGCGACAGCGGTGAAGCGTTAGGTATTCATACGAAACCCTGATTATTTGTAATGCATGGGTTCATTTTATATACGTTTTGGTGATTAAGATGCTAACAATGTCGTTAATGGTGCTCAATGCGCATACGTGAGGGTATTTTGATCGATTGCGTAGTCAGCTACATAATATAGGGGGTTATGAATTACGAATCCCTATCGATATTATTACTGTCAAATGAAATTTGAATACTAAAACACGAAAGAGGAAATATAATCAGCCTCGGTGAGTTAAATTTTGAAATAGTACTCAAAATGTGCTGTGATCAGCTTAAATGATTGCATAGTTTATAAAACAAATGCAGACATGTTGTAGGTAATATATAATACACTGGCTTCTTGAATTACACTGAGATAAGCGCGCTGGTTTTAAAGTCACTTTTTGTAATACGGAGCTTTTGTAAGTGTGACGCTGTTCCAATTGTGGGATTCTGACCTAAGAAATATTACACCTTCGCTGGTGGGTTTGTAACGGTAATCGTAGAACATGGAGTGTTTGATCTCACTCTAGATGAACCAGATTGCAGTCTTCGCCGTCATTGAAAACGGCCACCCCGTCTGAAGGTGGTTGACACGAGGTCGCGTCCCACTGGCGCGCCGTAGACATTGTGCGTCCTTCATATCTCGCGCTATGTTCTGGTAAAACACCGGGGCGTTACATAAGCACTTCATTGAAGCTGGAAGGGCGAGAACTTTGAGCATAAAATAATTAACTATTCAATAAACAAAGACGATCTTTTATGTCCCGTTTCAACTGTTTGGGAGAAAACAACTAGATGAATAGCGTTTCGAACGTTCGTGCGAAAGGCGATGTCAAAACCAGAGAGTGGGTGGTGTGGGTAAATACGCGGCAAACCACCATTGTGATCCACCGCAGGCACCAATAACACAACACGCAGGCATTAACAAGATGCACGACTAATGGTGGTCCTCCACAAACGCGCCTTTGCTCGGTTATTCAAATGTTATGTTTCTTCATCATTATCATCCATGACGCCCCTCATGGGTGCGTGTTTGCTTAGGCCCGCCGGCAAACGAAACATTTCAGCCGTCGATGCTGAGGACTCCGATAAACAGGGCTGGATCTCTCTAACCCCTCAGGGACTCCCTCTTGCTTGGGATTGACGTCGCTGTGGGGCTAATTTTTGGTGTCGTCCGGGGAAGGTTTTTTGCGGAGTAGGAGCAATCCCGGGTGGGGGCGGGTGGTTTTGCAAAGCCCCCAGGGTTGCTCCTCTCGTGGACTAGTTCCGGGATCGTTGAATCCAGGATCGCCACTCTGCCGAAGAGGTTGGAGTAATTGTGTGGAATATCATTGTCGCGGATCTCCTATATCCAGAATAGGTTGAGACAAAGGCCGTAACATCCCCAAGTAGAGATCCCCCTACCCCCATTTATGTCAAGATGTGTCTACACATATTCCCGGTCACTTGTCGGTTTAGCTGAGTATGGCCGATACCGCTATTTGGAGCTATGTGCCGCGTGGAGACCATTTGAGGCGATAATCCTTGTATCAGGGCAACAGAGATATTCCGACAGGCCGTATTTGACCGTATTGAATAGCCCAGTAAAAATTCGAACTAGTTACAGCAATTATTTATAATTATTTTGTACTTCACTTATAGGCTCTAGACGCAATTCTCAGGGATCCATGGTGCCGACGCAAAGTAAGCTGGGCGTGGGTGTTTGGTATTTTGATGTTTGTGAATGCATTTATATGAGTGTGGACTGTTTTTTCTTCAAAAAAAGGACCCCTTCATCATTGATAGCATCCCAATGGATATTCATCCAAATGTTGCGACTGATGAGGATAACATCGTTTGTGTAAATGTATACATCCTCGCACATACATAACGCTTCGTTTCATTTAACGCGATTATGCCCCCTTCTTAATGTCCTCGCCTCGCCCAATTCCCCTAATCATCTGTTGACCCGCTAAACAAGGTTATACCATTAAGAGCTCGCGCTTTTATATACCTTAAGTGATATATTTGTGCAATACACCTGGGTCATCTTTCTATCAATAGCCATTTCTATTTTGTCTCTCGTCGGAGTTCCTACCCGTGTTTTGCACCATTGAACGCCTTTCGTCGTCGAGATAAATGGCTTCTTCCACGGGGATGGTCAAGCCTTGCGTCCTCCTAACGCTTTGTCTAGTGACACGCTCGTCTACAGCATCTAGCCATACCCGATTCCCCCATGTGTTTCTTTCATTTCAGACGGGGAATCTCGCAGGCCTCCCTTACGCGCCGATGCCTGCTTTTCCGACGGCCGGGGATGAGGACATCCTTATAGCCTCAACGGCCCCCAGTGATCAGACAAGGGTGGAATAATTTTGCAGTCTTTCCTCCACCCCTCCATTATACCCCATACGGGTGTCTTCTAACTCTGAGAGTGCCTTCACCCATAAACCGTTGTAACTGAAACCCCACCGCCCTACTCCAAATTGCAGCATAATCACTACGTGTTCGCTCGAGGCAGGGACTCGTCCATATCAGACCTATTTGATGATGCAGTAACTTTTCCTTTTTGTAGCCTCTCTCTTTGTTCTTTACTCGGTTAAATATTAATGTTATTAATGCGTCGCATACACTATCATATTCTGCGCATAGATGTGTTATGAGTCGATTTTATAAAAAGCTATAACCCGTGGAGAAATGCAAGCACCGCGACCGCGGTGAAGCGTTAGGTATTCATACGAATCCCTGATTATTTGTAATGCATGGGTTCATTTTATATACGTTTTGGTGATTAAGATGCTAACAATGTCGTTAATGGTGCTCAATGCGCATACGTGAGGGTATTTTGATCGATTGCATAGTCAGCTACATAATATAGGGGGTTATGAATTACGAATGAAATTTGAATACTAAAACACGAAACAGGAAATAAAATCAGCCTCGGTGAGTTAAATTTTGAAATAGTACTCAAAATGTGCTGTGATCAGTTTAAATGATTGCATTGTTTATAAAACAATTTTATAGCAGACCTGTTGTTGGTAATATATAATACACTGGTTTCTTGAATTAAACTGAGATAAGCGCGCTGGTCTTGAAGTCACTTTTTGTAATACGGAGCTTTTGTAAGCACTTCATTGAAGCTGAAAGGACCACAACTTTCAGCATAAAATAATTAACTATTCAATAAACAAAGACGATCTTTTATGCCCCGTTTCAAGTGTTTGGGTAAAACAACTAGATGAATAGCGTTTAATAATAGAATGGGTAAGTAACAGGTCTCCTGAACCGGTTAAATAAAAAACAGAGGCGATGGTATTTACCGAAGATTATATGCACATGATCACTTTAAGATAACCGAAATAACGGAATATCTACATTTTCTCAAAGAGAAAACGTAATAATGCATTATGATGCAGAAGGCCATTCCCTTTGGCAAAGTTGACGAATCCCTGGGTCTACTCTGAGGCAACTTATGCTTGATACACTCCTAAAGCACTGAGTCTGTCGCTATCATTATTCCACAATGTGTGCAACGCTGTACAACCTTTCTTCGTTAATAAAGCACATCCATCTTTGTAATCCGCCTTCTTTGTGATGTAACCGCCGTTTTGTTATAGTCTAGTAAAATACAGGTTTTCAATCAATTGTCTTCCTTTTTCTAGGTCGCTGATTCTCAGGAACACTATTATTTTGTACGCTTCAATGCACCGCAAACTAGTGTCGGCCCGCGAAAAGCTTGCTAAATATCCAATACTTCTCTCCAAGTGTTCCAAAGAGGCATCTGTCTACGGTAGTTGTATTTCTCAACAAGCTGAAGTCAAGAGAGATATTTGCGAACTAGAGTTCTCAAAGTTGATCAAGTGTCTTCGTAAAGCCTCGATCGATCTTCGCACAAAAATTTAGTTCAGAATGAATCGGGCACCTGAGGGCCCTGCTCACGTGAGCCTTTTTCCAATGCCCCCATGGGAACTCATTAATAAATATACTGAAAGTGCCGTGGCCGACTGCACGGCACCACCTCCCCCTCCAATGCCCTCTTCAACACCGTATCAGATGTTTGGAATCCGCTACAATACCGACGACCCAATCCTTAGACCCCTTGAAGCGTTTGGCTTCAGACGTCTTTATCCCCAGGTCAATTGCCATCATTAAAACGCATTAAACAACGATTTAAGTGTATTCATACTTTTTTGCATTTTTTGTAGTCCTGCAATAGAAAAGCTGAGCTTAAAAAACTCAACTTCTCTATTCTTGCCAATTACTTGGATCTTCTTGAAATCATGACACGTGATCCAGGCTCAGCTAAGCGTAAAGAAAAACTCGATCAAATCGGTCTTCTCTTTATCAATATGCATCATTTGTTGAATGAGTACCGCCCCCATCAGGCGCGCGATCTCCTCCGCGAAATGTTAACGTACCAGGTACGTTTCTGAATAAACTCCTACAACGTTCGCATAAGCCATACTACCATAATTATAGGTAGAGGCAATGAATTTTCGTATCAGCTGAGTGCCGAAGTCTGCTCTCACGGAAAACGCGTGGGATGTCTCAGTGATCACGCTGTGGACATCACCGCCCGTCTTGTAGGCATGGCGTAGACCCGTTTTTGATGGAACGGCTTTATGTTTCCGATTGACCACATCACCATTGAGAAACGATACCTTATATGAGCAATATGAAGCCGCGAAAAGCAGTTAACACGAGGTTTTTGTCTGTTTATTTTACAGGTAAAAGTGGCTGGCGAGACTGTTAGTCTTGGTGAACAGTATCTCGCGCGTGCAAATGAATCTTTAGCAAGTGCCATCCCATCAGACACCTCTTCCAAGAAAAATGTTAATTTCGCCGATCTAGGCCCAGAGTTGGATGCATTCCTCACTGGAATCAAAGCTGAAATCAATGAGGACCAGCCTTCTTTACCCGTTAAAATGGATTGTGATATCCAGCCGAAGGACCTTCTTGCACCAAAAGGATCACCTCCCGAGTCTACTCTCGCAGAAGTGGAACCCATTGAACCCGCTATCTGGTCATTTTTACAGGATGCGTAATCGTAATACATTCAAATTGATTGAAAATCGTTTGCGTTCTGTTGAATTACTATGGCAATAGGATATCTGCGAGATATTTACTGCAGTTAATAGCGTTTCCAAGACGAAAGTGGGTTAAATATTTTATTTTTAAATAACGAAGCATCTTTGAAATGCCAAACTGGAGGTTCGACGTCATGTGACGTCTGTACGATCATACTTTGAGATTCCGTAGTAATTCCTGAGATAAATGTTTAAAATAAAATCATACCTTATGCATGTCTTCGGGAAAGTGATCAATATTCTTCAACGCACATTCCTTGCAGTACCTTTTTCCATAAAAGAAGGAACATTCCTGGAAATGTATACATTGAAAAACAGCCGAACCGGTGACACACAAACGCTTGCTTGGCAGACACAACAATCCGCGCCAATAACAATACCACCACAGCCTCCATCAACAAATGGGTCTCTCATTGTGTACGCATCTTCCAGTAACCTATCCAAATGAACAGAAATTCACAATTTACGTTATGTCTGGTTTAAAGTACCGGGGATTGGTACCCTTATGGTCGAAATTTACCGAAAAATGGCAATTTCTACAGCTAAATACGCTGGACATTCTTAGTGAACACCTGCTTGAAAATGTGCTGAAACTTTTCCGAGGTTTCCATGTGACCATGCCCTATAAATACGATATTAAATTGGGAAGCAATGATCGATAAAATTCAATAGCCGAATAATATTTTTGCGTTACAATATTTGTTTCCACAAATTTTGGGTCGACGAGAGTAAATTGCGATTGTTTGAAAGCAGTTCTCAAGTTTATATCTTAATATTTAAATGAACGCTTCCAGTATGAGTTGGTTGATGTCGGTTTCTTTAGAAGCCGAAACGGTGAGCTTGGAGGGATAAAATCCTGTGGCCAAACCAATAGTTCACCAATTAAACCAAATAGAACATATATTGTGATTCGAAGACTTCGTGGCCCGAAAATCAGAATGGCACGATGACCAAAGATGAAGGTCGGGAATGAATAATATAGTTTATTATTCAAATAATAGTTAGGGCCTGACCTGAACGTAAAACGCGGACAAAGCGCGATGCCTAAAGCTCGTTCCGTCGAGTCATGTGTCGTGGTTCAATGTCAACGATAATTAATATTAATTTGTAGTGACCTGATTTGTCCCTTTTTGTTTAACCGGACACAAACGTTTTTCCGCGCACGAACGCGCGATCGCCTTCCTAACGCTGCGCCTTTGTACAATAACAACAAGAAGACAATCTTGTCCATACATTGGTTTGCGTTCTCATATATTACCCTTTTTAGACGCGTATGTCGTAAAAAGGTTAAGTGGGTTAAGTTATCGTCGAACTGCGAATCACGACATTGGCGAGCATAATTATTTTGGGATTATCTTCTGATGAGCGCCCTCACTGAGCAATCTCCCGACGTATTTGCTGTCTCTATTAAAATTCCACCTCCGTGGATGAGCGATATAACGGCATGGCTTTCGGTCGTGGAATCCCAGTTTGCGTCGAAAAGAATTGTCGCTGAGAAAACCAAGTTTCATCAAGTCGTGGCGTCACCGACAGAGGATCTAGTTGCCCGTTTACGCCACATTATCGTTGCCCCACCGGCAGACAGCCCTTACACAGTGCTTAAGACAGCTCTTATTCGGCAGTCTGCGACGACACGGACACAGCGTTTCAACGCTCTTTTCAATGAAGAGGAACTGGGTGACGAAAGACCGTCGCAACTGCTACAGTGCCTGGAAGCCTTGTCGGTGAACCAAGATGTCAGCGAATGTATCATTCGTCACTTGTTCACCCAAAAGCTGCCACCGATCGTCAGAGCTTCTTTGGCTATGCTTCCACCTACGCTGACGTTGTCCGAATTAGGCGAGTACGCGGACCGAATTTTGGCCGCTCACCCTGGCCATCTATCAGTCGCCGTGGTGACCAAACCTCCACAGCATCTCACTAACGACGAGGCTAAAGAGCTTCGTGATGTAAGATACCAAATGCGCAACCTGCTTGAGAATAAGGACCCCCAGCAGCGTCAACGTAGGCCACCGATGGCCGCCAACACGAGCAAACAAGACGACACGCTCATTTGGTTTCATCAGCTTTTTGGGTCCAAAGCAAGGCGGTGCCGTCCTCCGTGTTCTTGGTCGGGAAACGGAGAGGCCAGGCAGTGAGTGCGGCTTTCACTCCGCCTGGCAAGTATACACCCAGCCGCATTCTGTTTGTGAAGGACGTCGAACGTGGTCGCCGTTTCATGGTGGACTCCGGCGCTGACGTGAGCGTAATTCCCCCTCTATGTCTGACCGTTTACACCTTGACACAGATTTCGTCCTCCAGGCTGCCAATCGAAGTAACATCAAAACTTATGGCCAGCGTGCGCTTCGTCTCGACCTCGGGCTGGGGCGAATTTTCCCGTTCACATTCATCGTGGCTGATGTCCCTCATGCGATCTTAGGTGCAAACTTCCTTTTCGCGTTTGACCTATCTGTCAGCGTCCGACGAAAGAAACTCGTTGACGAATCGACGGCAGCGGTAGTTTCGGGATACACAGCAATGACTTCGATCCGCCACCTCACCCACATTCCTATCCTCTCTCCCTACAACGCCCTTCTCGATCAATTTCTTGATCTCCAAAACTTTAACCGAACACGACAGAAACCACCATATAAAGACCACCGGCCCTGCCACATTTCAGCGTTACCGCCGTCTCGACCCAGCAAAGAGACACATAGCACAAAAGGAATTCGAACGAATGATGGAGCTTGGAATCGCACGCCCGTCCGACAGCAAGTGGTCATCCCCGTCTGGATGAACACGGGCTCGTGGTGAATCCCGATAAATGCCATTTTGGCCGAACCGAAGTAAGTTTCCTGGGTCACTTGGTAAATGATCTGGGGGTTCGACCACTGGACGCGAAGGTAACAGCGGTTGCTGACTACCCGGAGCCCAGTACAAAGCGTCAGCTTCGACAATTCCTCGGGATGCTGAATTTTTACCGACGTTTCATCGCCGATTTTGCCGAGATGGCCTCGCCGTTAACCCCTCTGACCTCCAGCGGAAACGGTCAGGTTAAACTGTCACCAGAACAGAGTGCAGCCTTCCAGAAGTTGAAGGCTAGTCTCGCTGCCGCGACCTTATTGGTTCATCCGCGCCCTGATGCCCAACTATCTTTGATGGTGGATGCTTCGAACACGGCAGTCGGCGCTGTACTAAACCAAGGGGACGAGCATCGGCGCCAACCATTAGCGTTTTTTTCGAAGTCTTTATCACCAACGGAACGCCGATACAGCACCTTCGGTCGTGAATTATTGGCGGCTTACCTAAGCGTAAAGCATTTTCGCCATTTTGCGGAAGGTGGCCGCATTCTAATTTTCACGGACCACAAGCCGTTGATTCATGCCATGGCCTCCTACTCTTCTCGCTACAACGAACGCGAGATCCGACAACTCGATTTCCTCTCCCAGTTCGACCTGGAATTCCGTCATATCCGCGGCGCAGATAATGAGGTTGCCGATGCCCTTTCGCGCATCGAGTTGAACAGTCTGCAGCTCGCTAATGGTATAGACTACGAGGAGATGTCTGACGCCCAGCAACACGAGGGTATTCGAATTGGGCCCGACGACACAGCCCTTATAAGCCTTACTCTCCCGCGGTCTCAGCGTTCTCTGCTCTGCGACAACACCAAAGCTTCACCTCGCCCGCTAGTTCCGCAATGCATGCGGCGCCAAGTTTTCGAAATGGTTCATGGTCTCTCGCACCCTGGTATTCGCGCAACCACCCGACTAGTGGCTGAAAGGTTTTCGTGGAAGGGATTGCAAAGGGACGTCCGTCTGTGGACACGTGCATGCATTCGGTGTCAGCAAGTAAAAGTCAATCGTCACACCAAGGCACCGATCGGCACGTTCAACGCACCCGACGCGCGGTTTAGCCACGTTCATGTGGATTTAGTCGGCCCTTTGCCTTCGTCCAGGGGTTTCCGCTACTTGCTGACTTGTGTAGATCGATTCACCTGCTGGTGCGAAGTTATACCGCTAGCGGACATCGGCACAGAAACGGTCGTTCTCGCCTTTCTGCATAACTGGGTGGCGCGCTTCGGATCTCCGCGTCGTTTGACAACCCACCGAATGGCACAATTTGAATCCAAAAGATGTGCCAATTTCTTGGATGCGAGCGAATCCGCACAACGTCTTACCATCCCGCGGCCAATGGGATGGTTGAGCGCCTCCATCGAACACTTAAGTCCTCCCTCATGGCTCAGGATGACCGACAACACTGGTAGACAATTTGACTCTCGTCCTGCTTGGCATTCGTGCGATTTTTAAACCCGACGTCGACTCCTGTCCGGCGGAATTGGTCTACGGTGCAACTCTCCGCTTACAGGGTGAGTTTGTTAACCCAAGAGCAGCTGAGCCGTCCCTGTTTGTCTCCGATGTTCTTCAGAGGCTACGAAGTTATGCTTGGAGCGTTCGGCCTAAAGAAACCAGACCCCAGAAGTCAGGCTCCCAGGTCAACCCACAACTGCAAAAGAGCACCCTCGTTTTTCTCCGCTGTGATCGAGTCCGTCGTCCTCTTGAACCACCATATGATGGTCCGTATCCGGTACTTTCCCGTTCGGATAAAACGTTTAAAATATCCATGAATGGACGCCATGAAACGGTTTCAATTGATCGACTCAAGAGTGCCTTCGTCGAGGAACCCTTTTTCAATACTGTCCCAATTCGCAATCCACCCGAACTGACTGGCCAACCGAACGACGCGATTCCCCCAGGAAACTCTATTGTGTCATCTTCTGTTGCCCCTGCCCGAATCAGTCCGGAGCCGCCTGACGCACGGACGACCTCCCGCACACGAAGCGGTCGTATCAGCCGAACACCCCTGCATCTAACAAACTTTGCCCGTTAATTTACCGTCTGTTAACCTGCAACAACACCAGCCATCCTTATTGTATCTCTTCCCCTGACGACGAAGAGTCTAAGGGGGGAGCCATGTAGTGACCTGATTTGTCCCTTTTTGTTTTACCGGGCACGAACCTTTTTCCGCCCACGAACGCGCGATCGCCTTCCTAACGCTGCGCCTTTGTATAATAATAACAAGAAGACAATCTTGTCCATACATTGGTTTGCGTTCTCATATATTACCCTTTTTAGACGCGTATGTCGTAAAAAGGTTAAGTGGGTTAAGTTATCGTCGAACTGCGAATCACGACAAATTCACAACGTTAAGTCGGTGATCGCGCGTTCGTGGGTGGAAATCAGTTCGCGTGTGTGGGGGCTTTTAAGGTCACTACAAATGCAACACTATAGCGGTGCCTTTCCAAACCTCGGAAGAAGCATCATAAGGAAGCTGCCCACCCAATCATCGCGGAACTAGAAATCAGGATAAATAAGAATGACCGAGTTACTATATGCCGTCGTTCCCATATGTATAGAAATGAATTGACTATGCATGCAGAATCTAGATATTTTTAAAGCTGGGTTGTAAGTGGTGGGTGTGCGAGCACGTTGTCACGGCGTCCAGGGTGCTTCTATTTAGTTTATAATTGGACTCGAATTTAGAAAGGAGGTACTTCTCTAGTAATTCAGGCGATTTTTATAAATTTAAAAAATCACGCTGAACTAGTGGCCGATTTCAGAATTTAATTTATAGTGAAATCACTCAATTCTGAATAAAATGACATTTCATAAACAAATAATTGAACAGTTTGGTGACAATCGGAGAAATTACCTTGTGATGGATTTTTAGAGCCGCGGGTGGTGAGCTCTTTAGAACATCCAATGCTTTGGATACAATTTTTTTTGAGTAAAACAGTTATGGGACCATAAATGCTAAGGGGTCGACTAGGTAGACATGTGTGACGGGTTCCGTCAATCTTAGAAATCTGCTTTCTTTATCAACAAGCCGCTACAATTATTTCCAACAAAAAACAACTATGCAGAAAAATTAATACATTTATTACGCAGTTATCGTTCACTACTCCGCTCTGGTAGAGGGTTGGTTATATAATAGTTAAAGACTGTCACACGTTTACAGTTTTGAAGAGATCTTCGATGGAACACCAGCATCGGCGGCGTTAACAAAAATGTTAACCAAGTCAGCTTATTAAATATACTGTCTAAATCGTTGTCAATTATTGTAATATCCTTCGTTATAGATTTGTAAGAAATTAAGCTAATCGTTTAATTGTTTTGTGTTGTCTCTGAACACGAGCGCGCAATAAATTAGTGGTGTGCGGAATGAATGCACCGGCTGCGTTTGAATCGTTTCTTTTAACAGAAGGGGAGAAAAAGTAAATTATGCCAGCTATTAAAAATTTTGCCTTAGAATTTTTGTTGAAAAAGATACTCACGTCCCACATGCAGCGATTTTTACTTTGAATCGGGAAGATCACACTCTAGGAAATATGGTTACACGGTAAGTAAACATTATATGCGACAGAATTCTGGAATATGGCGTTTCATATTTACATCAAATCTGCAACTTAGACGGATCAGCTGCCTGCCACGTGTGGGTGCTATCTTTCGTGTCCGTTCTTAATGGGGCTCGTAACGACCAAGCGCATCTGTCTACCACATTATTTACTTCTGTCACATCGATGTGATGTTCCAAATCATCTAGTTCACTTCCTCTTTTTTTATTGTAGACAATTACTCAAAGATCCCCGCGTCCTCTTTGCTGGCTACAAAGTACCGCATCCACTGGAGCATAGAATTGTCATTCGTGTTCAGACTACGCCTAACGTAACACCGCTTGAGGTTTTTTCTTCAGCAATAAAAGACCTAATCAGCGAAATTTCTAACATCGAGGAACAGTTTCGTGTAAGCTATATATACGTCGTTATAAATGTTCTTTTTAGTCGACGGTGAATTAAATCAAAGGAGACGTCATTTAACAAAGTATCATGTAAATATCCTATGAGTAAATAAAACGTTTTTTTGTTCACTTCATTGTTTGACCAATAACCAAGGCAACTGAAAGTATGTATTTATTATTTAGAATTGTACATTTTGTGGCCTATGTTAGTGCTGCCGAGTCTTGGCTACAAAGGAAACATGCGATAAAGACACTATACAAAAAGATTGACAGAAACGTATTTCGGGGGGAATTTTACCTCATCGGTATGTTGATTGGCAGGAGGCAGACCACGTCGTTGACTTTCCGTCGTTCTTCCCAACGTCCTAATCGATGTTCTTGTCCAACGCCGACTGCTAACCACCGACCGTCGTTAGAAAATGCCAGACTGTTGATGTAGCCAGCCTTAAAACAGATACACGTTAGGTTCAAGAATAAACCTATGAAATTTGACAACCGGGACGGCTACGTGGAACCAGTCGAGCATGGGTCCGTCTGATGGATGAGTTGACTTATACACGAGGAGTCGTGACTTGAATAAAGTCAATAAATCCCAGTCTGGTTGCAGCATTTCGTGTCAAACGGTTCAGAAGCAATTCCTATGACATGGTGCCGACCACAGCGTTCATAATTAAAACGCACAAGAAATGAACCGGATAACAACGGGTGGTCGGGTTATACAGCCATTGATTCATCCTAATTTATTTCCTATTTTGACGTCCAGCCATAAAACTGAGATGGCTTTTAAACTGTTGATTGGATACATGCAATGGCTGGTTGATTTGACTGAATATGCAAATATCGTGTGAGCTGGTGGGTTCATCGGGGATACGTGTAGAGGCGATAAAACAGGTAAGGCAAGACTACAATTACCAGACTGAACTCCCCACCGTCGATCCGCTCGATTCTTGTAGAGTTGTGATCCACCTTCAGCCGGCTACCTCGCTTCCTTGCAGCCAAACCTTCCATCTCCTCCTGGTCGCCTCCAAGGTCCTCACTATTATCATACGAGAATCCCCTGCCCTCGAGAACGAGACGCCACAGCTGCACATGACCCGAGGAAGACCCCGAGGCGAAGAGGTCGCTACCGCGGAGGCCAGCAACAGCCGTCACCCAGTTAACAGCAGGCCGGTCTGTCGGCAGGAGCATGTGTCGGAAGGCAGGTGGATGCGCGGGGCTTACTCGACAGATTGGGCTGCCTCGACTCATGTGCCAGAGGTAGAGGGAGCTTAAGGATGAGGAAATAAAAGATGGAGATCTTAGAGCATATTAAGCTGGGTTGCGCGGAGACGTATTGGGGCTGACGCCGACATAAAGACAACGTTCGATGAAAATACTTACTTTGAGGTAGAGCCACCTATGTACAGTTCGTCATTCACTGCGTATAAGCATTCTATCGAGTGCCTAGATAGAAAGGCAAAAACATTTGATAACATAAGGGACACGGGAGGGAATAGTGCGAGCGCAAGACGTACTCTGAGACATTCTTTGCAGTATACTGAACACAAACCTCCTCCTCTACTTTCCAGAGACAGATTCCAGCCCCTCCAAAACCAGAAGATGATATGCATCGTTCAGATGACAGGCCACACATGGAAAGAACCTCTATTTTGGTTGCGGCACTTTTAATAAAACAGCAAATCGGTTACTCAATATATTGGAGATTATTCATACTGTATAGAGAGTAAACATACCCCTGATCTTGAAGAATTTCTGTTAGTGGCATATTCCAAACACAGACGCGACCGGAACGGTCTCCTGTAAACATCATATGAGACTGACGACGAAAACTGATGGCCTTAAAAAAAATAGATTATTTTTTAAAATAAACCTACAGTGACCGGTGCAAAATGTCTCCGAAGACGAAACCTGACGTCGAGGTTCTCCGGATTCCAGATAATGATGCTTTTATCGGCGCTCCCTGACGCCTAGGAATGATAAATTATTGAGCAAATCCATGGAGGTAGAGGTTTATTTTAAAATTAAATTAACTCACAAGATATTTGCTATCATCTGAAAGTGCTATAGATAGAACTGGACCTGTATGGTACTGGGATGACGAATAGCGTCGACCGCCATTACAAGATTTAATTTTTTTAAAGGTTTGCAGACTCCCTAGTGGAAATAGTGAACGTTAAACAACTTACATTTAAAAACAGAGGCGTCCTTGCCACCAGAATAAAGAAACTCCCCATCTGAAGATATACATATACAATTCACAGATTTCTTGTGACCACGCAAACAAACAGCATTATCCATCGATACGGGTTTATACTAAAAAAATTTAGCCGGGTTAACTTAATAATACCTTATCCGTGACCTTTTGGAACAGTTTACCTCGGGCCTGGAGAGCTTCTTCCTGAAGTCGTAAGGAAAACGCCGCTACATCCTCCTCGTCCCCATTCACTAGAAAAAACGTTAATCCGAATTTGCGAAAATACCCGTCTTCAAAGCCTGTGCGAGAGCCTTTTTCGTGAGCCTTACGTGTCTTTCATGAGGTGTTTCGTCTGCGAACTCGTCTTCGGATGACTCCGCGGGGGGTTCACTAAAAACCATTGGGGATAATAATCAAACTAATACCTGGCTATGCTTTCATCGGTATCCGATGGAATTTCTTCATTATCATCATTCAATACTCGGAGAATCTTGATTTTTAACCAACGGAATATTTACAGTAAGTGTACTAACCTTCTTGTTCGAAGGGCCTTTTTTAGAACTACGGATTGCACGCTTTAGAACCATTTTAAACCACGATCCGGTGAAATTACCTATTTAAAGGGACTACAAGGTCATTTAATGGTTCGTTACATTTATATTTTCGAACCAATTAAGGTAATGTGTGAATCGAAGACGCTTGTGAAATCTAATTTCGTTTCTTTTTGTTAATTTATGAGAGGAATTTGATATTTTTGTTTTAAACTTACACAAATGATTATATATTGGTAGGATGGATGTTGCGTATCCGTGCGTCATTGGCCTTGAAAAAGTGTCTTGTGGATTCATAACCTTTATTCCATTTGTGGCTGCCCAATACAAACTGTCATTTCGGCGGCAGAAGATTGAATAAAGAGCTTTGCTAAGTTTACCAAGGTAGGTTTTCGAAAATTAAATAACGACAGAGACAGACAAATTTAGATTTTTGAGTACTGGGAAGTAAATTCAGACGTGTATTTGAGCGATGAAAATTCCAGGAGAAACCTCTACTACCATGCAGCGGCATTAAGCCGAAAATCAACTATACAAAGACAGTTGGGCCGGAGATAAAAACTTAAACGATGCGCTAATCGAGCTCCAAAATGCTACAGAATATTTACCGAATAAATCTCTAAAGATCATTCGTTTGTTGAAGAGATTAGAAATGATGCAATGGTATGTCACTTTTATAACGCATGAAAACGAGATGTTTTAAACAAGCTATTAAAGCTCAAAAATCTAGAAAATCGTTGACCAAGGAAAGCAACGGGCGACTGTATTATGAGGGGAATCATTGAGGCATCAATGATAGCCTTTATACGATTTGAGCTCATATTCAACTGCATTTTTCGAAGACGGTAACCACATTATCATACCAGGATAACTAACGATTGAAAATATCGCCCGAAAATTCCAAAGTTGAGCTGGAGACAAAATTACAGAGAAAAACTATCGACTGCGTGTCAACCCTCGGAGACAATACTGGATTAATGCGCATTTTCGGACATTGGCTGGTTCCAGGATGGGCATCTGAGCAATATTTCTCTGTTTAGAAAACACCAAGTGACATTTTTGTAGACAGGTATATTTTTGAGACAGAGAATTCAGGATAATACAACAAAAAGGTACTATGGGATGGTAGGTGGATTTAAGATTAAGTCATCTTTTAGAGGATCGAAGCATTACGAATTCGATTTGCTCCACGGTGACAATAAGCAAAGAGGATTTGATTTGCAGTGAAATTCATTCCCTTTTGTTTGCACGGATTAAAAAATTGTTTTCGCATGGCTGGTAGGCCAGCAGCAATAAATTATAATCGCGATAATCTGTGAACATTTTAATAACGTATGTCTTCAGGGATTAAGATGTCGGCTAAATGATCCTGTGTCACTTACCCCAAATTGGCTAGCGTAATTACGAAGACGATGGAGTCCCGTAGTGGTCATCATCGTATTGGTTTAACAGATACAAAAATGTAGGCATTTAGAGAAGTTCATTTATTCAAGGAAACTACGAAACAGTAGAAAGTGGAATAAAGCCATATTTAAAATTTTAAAAAATATTTAAAGTGAAATGGTATATTCTTCATAAATTGTACATTATACCGTGTCTATGAACGATCGTTCGCTCTCTTTAACCGCATATAATTGTACGCGCTTTTATTGAATGTGTAACCTAGAGGGATTTATCGTGTAAATTGGCTAAGTGGCTCTTTTATATTTAATTCCGAATATCTAGCGATACCTTCGAAATTCTAATGTTTTTGGGCGTCGTTTGTTATTCAATACCACAGAAAGTCTAGGTTCATCACACAATTTCCATTTCGCAACTTTTGTATATCATCTACACTGTACCTATATTGGTCACCCAATCAAAACAAAGAATGCGTCAGTAACTAGCCTCTGAACTCAATAGGCTCCCTTACGAACATATCAATGGCTAACTAGTAAAAACATGGAGTTGTTTGAAGTCGCTGCACATTCTATCCAGGATGAATCAATGTTTATTCAAAATATTTGCACCCAATTGAATACGACTGGTCGTGATATTCATGAAAAATTAACACAGGATTGTATTGCTGGAAATTTCGACTCCCCCCTTTGCCGTGGTATAGTGTCCATTTTCCGCTATGACTGTCTCTGTGAACCTCCCCCGCCTGAGTTACACCATTCTGCCGATTTCCTTTTCACGAAACTATTTGCTCACATTGTTGCCGGACCCAAGGGACTTGATGAATTAACGAGCGCTCGTATGTTCGTCATTTTTGTAAAATAGTTCTGTAGTAAAAAATTACGACTACTCCGCTCGATGCAGTTTGGTATGGACAGGAGACTATTTTGCTTATCGGTGTCGGACGTGCGGACTTACGCCGAGCATGTCGCTTTGTGGGGCTTGTTT
This sequence comes from Proteocephalus fallax, assembly GCA_028672205.1. Taxonomy (NCBI): domain Eukaryota; kingdom Metazoa; phylum Platyhelminthes; class Cestoda; order Proteocephalidea; family Proteocephalidae; genus Proteocephalus; species Proteocephalus fallax. Next base: position 191,535 of record JAPUBX010002411.1, read on the forward strand.
CACGGCAGGAAATCATGAAGGACATGACTTTAACAAATTTAAAAGCATGTGTGGAGGAGCATGTGATTGTGGTGATGTAGCTGTTATCAAGGCATCCGGGTAAATATTTATTTATCCAACTAATATGAGAACATTCAATTTACAATTCAATTTATAAATGTTTCCTCGTTATGTTTACCAAGAAATTGTTGCTACCACGGACCCGACAAGGTTGCGAATAGACCTTGTCCGCCAGCTGCGCTTACCGCCGCTCTAGAATTCCTTCTTCCCAAAGTCCTTACTGCACTGATCTATTGGTTTTGGAACAATCTGCAGTTTGACCAACTGGTACTTTCGGAAAATAAAGCCCAAATGCTTTTCTTCTTACATCGTCTGCATTCCTGTGGATGGGTTACTCAAAAACTGATGGCAGATGTGCTAACAGACCCACAAATATATAGTGATTTCTTCGCAGGTAGGTTCAAGAGCAGTCTAGTCGCATATATTTTTTGTAGAGTGTTCTTCAACAGAAGCCTGCAAATCTTTTGGGACAACGGTGATTCACGAAACCCTCTTGGATGCCTTTTTATTCACATCGATCAAACTACGGTTTCCTGAAAGCTTGAATACCCTCCTTATAGGTCTACTCGCTGTTACCGAATTCAAGGCACTGATTTTTAATTTATATGCCCTTAGAAGCCTCCACTTAATTGATGATGGTTTCTTCTTGTGTTTATTGTAGGAAAAGTTCTTAAATTCTTATGTGGACCACTACTCGAGAATGGCATCCACGCTGATGATAACAGCTCGGGAGAAAAACGCCTCGTCGGATGCATCATTGCAGATGAACAATCGAATTGTGCACATTTCGGTACAACTTTTCAGTGGTGAAGAACCGGCACTCAAGATGGTGCAGGGACGCGATTTACACATCCTCATCGCAAATCTAATGAATGACATGTTTCAACATTGCAAAACTGTAAGTACGCCGTTTTCTGGTCGCACGTCAATTCAAATGTTTGAATGAATAAAAAACCACGATACTATCTTCTTATACAAAGGTATGGGAGTGACACAAAACCAGTTCTGAAAGTGTTAGCAGGAGATGTCCATTGAAAGGTGTCTGGTGGTTGATACCTGTTTCGTTTATCCAGTGGAGTAAGAAATATCTAGAAAGTGGGATTACTGAGAATGGCGATTGTGTGCGTTGTTTTTTATTGATGATGGGAGAACGTGGGAGGTTGGGTTCATCTGACCTTAACAAAGTGCATTTCTGTCCCCTTCCTGTGGGTCGAAATGAAACCACTCGGCGGTTTATTTATTTAATGGAACATAGAAGGTCGCCACCAGTGCACGTGGGCATCGCCCTCGTTCATTTGAGGATCATTGGTTTGACTCTTTTTAGCGTCTGGATGATCGTGGCGGCATGGTGATCAACTGTGACGGCAGCCTTATCCAGAATAACGCATTCTGGCCCCTCACCTCAGACCTGAACAATCTCCTGTCACACAAGTCCGTCTGCGACATTCTCATCGAGGATAGGCGATTCCTGCCTCTGTGGACGAGAATCCTCGAATCAATGCAGGTTAGTCTTCGCATTTGAGGGTTTCCGGGTCGTGAATAATCGATTGGTCAAAAGGAATTGCCACTACTACTATTATTTTAACATGGGCTTATTGCATGCAAAATAGCTTGATTGGCAATCCTCTTTATGTCGTGTAATATGGTAGCTTTGGTGAAGCCAAGAGGTTCACAATAAATCAAGCGACTACATCAAGCATGCATCTGTTTGTTGCTTCTGTTGCCTTCTTTAAACTGGTCTCCTTTTTGTTGATCAAAAATGAGTGTGGCAAACGCGCAATGGCGGCTATCAAAATGTCATATTGATCAGAGGAATCTTCGTTTACTTGCGCTGGTAGTGTCACGCCGGCATTATTTATCTTCTTTATTTAAGTTAACCGTACCAATGGTTGTGGCAATGACTCCTTTCCCGTTGTTTTACTGGTAGTCTCATTTCGATTTGTTTCGTAGGCGTTATGCCCGAGTTTGAACTTGTGAGACAAAGGCGTTTTCAATTTCTGTATCGCCGTGGAAGTCTCTCATAACTTGGTAGTGTATTTGTGCGAAATAATTATTACATTTAGGGTGAGAGAATGAGATTCAACGTTTGATGCAGGGGGCAAAACGTGATTTCATTGAAATTCCCTTTTAGATAACTCGAGCCCGCTTAAGCCAGGGAATGTGTTGTTTGCGGAATACCAAAGCTTAACACAAAGCGGACCATATTTCATCCGGCTAGTATCGATAAAAAAGTCTTAGCATCATTGGCTAACCATTGTTTTCTCTCCGTGTTTCTCTTTTCTCTGTGTAGTTCATGAATTGCTTCTCAATGAAAGAAGGCAGTCACGTTGAGTACGAAACGATGGCTTATTATCACGGATTGACGATGGAAATCGAAGTTGGCATCACCTCCATGTGGTATATTTGGCAGCACTACCGGACCCACGTAAGTTCGGTGTTTTTTACTAATCTTGGGCGCCTTTGGACACTCGGCGCCCGCGTCGATATGTCGCTGAGCTTCCTCTTGGTATATATTTGAATAGGTTAACCTTGCTGCCGGAGGACGCCCGTGGTTGTGCAAAGACTGCAGGTTCAACCAATGGCGTGTGTGGATTCTGTGAGAATAGCGCCAAGTGATGCTTCACAGGCATCGTAGAGGTTTAAATGCAGGCTAAATTGCAGCGAAGCGGTTATCTTGGAGTGATCGTGTGGATGCCGTCTTCGAAAAATATCGTCGCCTCTACTTCTTAGTTCGCCGGTCCAGGAGACCTAGATTGAGCTCTAGCCGTATAAAAACCTATGCCCACGCCTGTATAATTCCCCTGATTGTGTATTGTTCACCAGTGATTTTCTCCGGCCTAAAATGTTCTAACTTTTTAACCCTCCGTAGGATTTTTACAATAAGCTCGTTTTCTAGTGACCTGCCTATGCTTTCCGCTTTGACGCACAGGTGATCGGTTAGAAGATTTAAGTATGCTCCCCACCAAATAGGTCATCACCACCAGAGCAGGTTGTTGGTTTCACCCGAGCAGGTGAAGCAGGAACTAAAAGACAATTTTCATATCTAGTACTGGTTATACTGTCTTGTTTTATGCTGAAAGTTTTGGTCCTCGTGACCTCAATAAAGCGCCCATAATTATTGTTAATAATTAACGCACACGTTTTATCGAGTAGGCGGAGAGTTCACCAACCAACTGCCTCTTATTTTTCATGTCAGATCGAGAAACCCCACTGTCTAATGTACACCAACGCGTGCCTCCTTACCCTGGCGAGACAGTTGGCTTACATGGGTCACCTTGTGACCGGCTCCACCCAATGGCCCCATCCCATTCGCGCCCCCCTCAGTCTCCACCTGCCGTTGAGTCGGCATGCCGCCTGCTTCCTCTGTCTTTCCGTCGTAACCCACCGCGCCGATCTCGAGGACCTCATGGCACCATTCTTGCTGCCCAACCCCACGGTCCTCCGAAGACTCATGGAGGAGCTGGGAAATGTCCTGGTAGGGGTGGTTCTACCCTTCGTAGTTTTAATTGGTTTTAATCCGTTAAGACGCCCAGGTTATTTTTACTTTACCCTCAGTTGCAACGTTGATACACCTCAACATTAATCCATTGTAGGGCGTGCAATTACTCATGCCACGACAAGCGCGCCGTTCCGGAACCAAGCACGTTTGGCGTGTGGCTACTACCCTTCACCTCCTGTCAATCACGTGTGGTGTGGGCCCTGTTTAACGATGGCATTGCCTAATAGTTCTTTGGTCCACAAGAAGGAAGCAGCAGGAACAGTGCAACTGTATATTCGCCAGCCCCTCGCCGTGTGATTTTCGGAGGCGGGACTGCTGTCTTCTTGTGTGGCGTTTGTTGTTGGTGGAATGGTGGGCACGGGAAAATCGGCGTTTAGGAATAAATTGGTCTCTTTGCGGCTCGGTGTGGGGAGGGCTGGGGTGAATGCGTGAAATTGTGGTCTATCCGGTTGACGCGTGCAGTGTCCGTGTTATCGTGTAATGCCTGAGCGGTTTATATATCGATTTTGCTCGTCGGTTCAGCCACAGTTGGCACTCGAGGCTGCCTTAGACCTGCTGTGTGTGTGTGTCACGGTAATGTTGGCAGAATGATGTCCGTTTCCAACTGCCTCTGGGGCAATATCTGTCCTCCATAATTCGCCATCCCTTTCCTCCCTCTGTCTTTAGCTCGGATGTCACGAAGTGCTTATCGGCTATTGGGTCAGGAATGGTCAATCAATTCGTTCATCCATCAGTCACTATATGCAGAGCCAGTTGTGCTACTCCATGATCGATCTGGACATCTTTCTCTTCCAGGTAAGACTGTCTTTCAATCGCCAACTTTCATCCCTCGACATCAACAAAACTACCAATCTGGTGTGGCAAAACAAAAGAAGTTAGAAATACTTCTTTCCTATAATAATTGCCCCGTTTATTGCTTCACGAGACCCGTGGGCGGATTGAGTAACGCCTTAGAGCGTACCTTAATAACCGTAACACACTTTTCTTGCCATGTCAGTCATTGTGCGCACGCCATTCAGACCACCCGAAGACCACCAAACTCGATGTGACGCAGCAAGACCATCCCGTGCCCATCCATGCAAATTGACTGCGGGGTGGTCGCGTCTGTTTTGATGAGCTTTTTGACGAATTCGATGACCATGTTGTAAATATTACACTGTGAGATGCGAAGCCGCACAAATCAACGGCCCGTGACTAATAGACTCTGTCAGCGGGGAGTTGCTCTGGGCGTTAACGGGAGCGGGTGTAATTCATGGAAAAATTGTGCAGCGTCTGAAGTCATACTAGTCATCCAACCGAGCGAATAATTGGAAGAGTTCCTCCTGAACGCTGACGTCCGACAAAGCTGCCCTCTTCCGCCGATACTGTGAAACTACGTATTGCACTAGAAAATGCTACGATTCCTCGCTGATTTCAACGGCGTACAAGTGACCTCGAACGTTTACAAGCTGGAATTCGCTGAAGAAATCGTTATCCTGGGGGACACCCCTACTGCCCTGCAACCGGTACTAAGCCAAACAAGCGGCCTAGCGAAAGCAGTCGGGCTGGAGATAAACACCTCGAAAACAAAGGTCTTCTCGACATGCTCCGAACAGCACTCCCAACTAATTTACCTCAACGATTCCCTGGTCGACCATGTCCCAGCCTTCAAATACCTGGGCTCTACAATGCTCCCGGGGTCCAACTGCGAATCGCAGCAACAGGGATGAGTTCCAGCAGCTGCGTACTAGCCGAGTGGAGATAAGCCTCCGGACCCAGATTCGTGTCTATCGCGCCGCTATCTTCCCCATCGTAACCTACGGCTGCGAAACCTGGCTACTGCGTGTCGAAGACACCAGGAGACAGGAAGTAGTCGATCACTGGTGTCTGCGACGAATCCTGAAAGCGGACTGACGCGACAAGCTCTACAACTACAAAATAAGGCGCCGTTGTTCAGACACGGAGAAGCTGTCAATCCTTGTACAACGCCGTCGGCTGCAGTGGTTCGGTTACGTTATGCGCCGCCCAGCGGCAGAGCACATAAACCTCTGCCTTGCGCCATCACCATGCACATAGGTTGACGTTTCCGGGCCGGTGTACAACTATAAATGTAGATCATCGCCGCCAAGGAGGAGGACACTGAGCGCTTAGAGCTGCAGAAGGTCTACGGGATGCGTCGTTGGAAACCGAACTGGATCACCATCTGCTCTGACCTGGCAGTCTCCGATCCGCAACATCCATTTAGCCGACTCATCCTCTGGCAGGCGCTGGCTGTTCCAAAGAAGAAGAAGAAGACTCTGCCTGTACAATATTCCCAAGATCGTTCAAGGAAGAACCCACAAGAATCCGGCTTGTGGTGTAGCGGTGCATCCTCGCTCTGTCGGTGAGGGGCCAATGTTCGATTCCCAGGTCAGGGTGCACTGGTGACGCCATCTGGAAACATATTCCCGATCAAATTCATGGCGAACCCTTCTCCGGCTAATCCGCGAATGTTTTATTCGTTTTATTGATCGAATTCGCCTTTTGGTCAATGGAAACCAGATTCTTGGTCTAGGCTAGGCCATGCTCTTTTAAACCACATTTATATTTGCCGTTCGCCGCTATTTTCGAAGTTAAATTTATTCAGCGTCCAACATGCTATTGGTAGCTCATTTTGGTAGGTGATGGGGAGTCACTTCCCCTATTGACTACCATCCGCTTTTGGGAACTTACCGGTGTCCTCTAATTCCCTGGAGGTAGTTGACCTCCAGTCCACTGAAGGTTCTTCTAGTAGAGAGTAGAAGCGGGGCGTATTTAATCGCGCATGACCAGCTATTGATGCCGCTCATCTTCAGCAACCCGTCTTAAGCATGATTTCCATCGCGATTTAGGTATGCGCTGTACTATTGCACCCGGTGTATATCCTAAACAACTTGGTGGACCAATCGCGACTGTTGCAAAACGTTTGCTTCCACCGCGAATTGATGGCTTTGACAGGTCTTCCCGCTACTCAGAGGTCTGTGGATCGTCAACCAATGGCCATTGAAGCCTGGTTGACTAACCTATGTTGGATTCTGGATCTGCGGAACAATCTGGGTAGGCATTTTCCCACCCCCCGTCTCCCCTTCCTACCCATCTCGAGACCACACGGATTTCACGATGATTGTCATAATGTAAAAGTATTATTAATGTTTTCCCATTTCAATGGTTCCAGGTCTTACGGAGAGCGAGCTAATCGAGAAGGAGTTGGTGTGTTTCCTGGCACCGGAGTCCCGAAAACGCAGCGATCTCGCCTCTCTCCTACCGGACCGCTGCGGCCTCCCCTCGAAATCCCCCGAAATCGATAAATGCCTCGAGACGGTAAGCCGTGAATCATTTCGCTGCAGGCGCGCTCGGTTTGAGCCATCTAGTCGTGACCCATCTTTGGCTCGACTATGCGCGGCGTTCATAGGCTAGGTCGAAACAGATTGTTGTTCAGTTCTAGCTCCAGCGGAGTACTCAGTATTCACAGCATTCACAAGGTGACGGCTAGACACGCAAGCTACGCGCTGCATTTTCAGTAAAATTGCTTGCTTTCTTACTTTATGCTGCTATCTCCTATTTGAGGATGAGCCGGCTTCGTGGATGACGTGGATGCTTAAGCGCATTTGCTTCGATGGACACCTCGCCCGACAGGAAGACCACCCAATAGTCGGGACTTCACATGAGCTGTTTTATATGCCCACAACGAAAACGCGATGATATTTATATAGACCGATGTGTTACTGAAAAGGAATGCGCGAACCAATGAGAAGCTACCATAGACATGTGAATGCTTTGCTGAATGTGCGGACTAATAAGAAAACTGGCACGTAACATTTAAGAATAACATGTATCAATCAGAGCCGATAACCGATCTCCAAGCGCTCTACGCCCACTCTGGTTCCGGGTCTTCTGTGGTTGCGCCAGCGCCCCCCCCCCCACCTTGTGCAGGGAGACGGCGAATGCCAAAGGTTTGAAAGCTCCATGTTCGAGGGCGTAGATCGTGGCAAAATCACAACAACCGAAGTCGTTGTATGAAGACTGGCAGATCAGGTTTTGGTCACCTGATATTTTAGGGAAACCTAGAGCTCCTTCTTCTTCTTCTTCTTCTTCTTCTTCTTCTTCTTCTTAGGATTCCGATGTTTGATGACTCCTGAGTTGTTTTTTGATCGGGTAGATGTCGTAGACGACTACCACGCAGTGGATGTTTGCTTTCAGTGCTTTGCTGTACATTGGGGTTCGACTATCCTGCTTATACCGAAGGCGCTCTTTCCTACTGTAGGTGGCCAACTTCTCGGCTCCATCTTGTGATAACCTCTCGGGTTCCCTCGTCTGTGGCCACTACTTCCTAAAACCCGAACTCTGGCACGACAAGTTTGACCCCGTCTTCACTTCACTTCGTATCAGTAGTAAGCGTGAACTGGCATCGGCCCTTGACAAGTACAGGAATCAGTAAGCACTGCAATCATTTTTTGTGGAAAAGAAAGAAAATTGGCTGCTGCGTTTGGTTTTAAAAAATTGACCATTCCGAAGTGTTTGGGTTTCATTGTCTACTGAAGGTTAATAAGTATGCTTTATTGTTTTCGCTCTGTAAAAAACGCTTTAGTGTTCCATAGTCAACTCCTGTATCGGTTGACGGTGTAACATTCACAGTTGATTTGTGTGTAAGGTGTTATTGGAAGTGTAGACGTCTCATTTTTATCACGGTTCAATCTTTTGATTCGTAGTTGCCGTCAGATCGGTAACCCCCAAAATGTCACGACATTCTGGCCACCCTACCGTCTTCCACCGAAACTGCTACCCACCTTCGCCGACCTCGAGAACATGCTCCACAGCCGCCACCTTCACTACATCCTCTTCTCGCTCCTCAGTTTGGTACGTTTAATCATTTTCGCTCATCCCTGGGCGTCGCGACTTCGAGGCTTTGGGGTGGTAGAAAAATCAACCCAGTTTTGGATGACGCAGCGTCCACTTTCACCTCTTCGCGAGGTTCCATGGAGCCCACCTTCGCAATATTCTTAGGAGTCTCCAATGAAACTGCCATGAAGACGACTTATTCTCTAGTAGGATATAGCCGCACAAAAAAGTGTTCCTTGATCAGACGAGTTGGTTTCCGTGACTATCCTTAGGTAATCGATAATTTACTGATGGTGTCGCGGTCAGCATCCTCGCTCTGTTGCTGAGGTACCTGGGAGTCGAACCAGGTGAGGCCGACACCTCTAAACATATTCCCGAGAAACCTCGTGGCCGACCCGTGTGAAGCGGGTTTATCCTCTGGTAGGAGATCCCCGGATCGCAAATTTGGGTCTTTTTGGCATTAATTGACAATTGAACGTTCCCCGCGTGATCGATGTTATGAACAGGTTTTGACTAAATTTCAAGTAGATTTTGTGGCCGCTGGCATATCTGTGAACCCCTGTCGTTGCGTGCGCTAAGAAATCGATAGTCAACAGTCCTGCAATGTTTCCATGCCTTTGTTTTAAAGTATGTCTACGGAGATCCTCTGATGACGGAGGAAAGCCTGACAATCGTCGTCCACCTTCTCCACAGGGCCGTCGTCGCCGGTGCCGAGATTCACAAGGTCGGCAAGGTACGTCCATCCTCCTTCCTGGACGATTTTCCTCCCATCAGCCTTTTTGGGCAGCGTAATAAATAACCAGCGCAATGCGAGGCCTGGACACTTGGCCTTGCATGCCGTCCAGTGGGATGCTGTAGGTTTTCACGAAGGGCCATGATCGGTCGCAGAGGGAAAGAGCCGTCTATATATATAGGCTAAAAAACCTCCCATGAAGTTGGTAAACGCAAGTTCCGACATATAATCAACCGAAGAAATGCTTCTTCTTTGAAATGCCTGTTTATATCTCTTTTATTCAGAGCGCAACGAGTCTTAACATCGCGGCTGAGCCGGCCATCCCCAAAGTCGACCCCATCGAATGCACCGAGGCATTTATGGCCGCGACGAACCGCGAGGCTGAACTGGAAGCTATGCAATTCGCTGACACTGACGTTGATGACGACGAAGAGGCAGAGGAGGGAGTCGTTGAGGCGCGTCATCTCCTGGCCGAATACGAGGAATACGGGGGAGTGGCGGAGGAAATGGCAGCAGCAGCAGCCGCCGCCAACGCCGTCCCCATGGAGGTCGATGGCGAAGAGCAACCGGAACACTTGGTGCCGTCGACGTCGGCTGAGATGGTTGGCGAGAACTTACCCGCCTTCATTCGGGGACATGTCCTTTCGCCGGCCAACGCCTTCAAGGTGCGGAAGCCACCACCACTGCTGCTCAAATGGGACATCAGCATCGTGGCCTGCCCTTTTCCAGCACCCGAGGCGCCACCGAAACGATACGCGAAAAATAAATTTGTTTGTTCCGAGAACGAGAGTGCGGGAGGTTCGGAGGAGGCGAAAAATACGGAGAAGAAGACCAAGCTCCTGCCTGCGCCTACCATCTTTGATAACATGGCCACTTGGCTCACGACATCCCAACAGACAGTCGAGCTATCACCAGTGGAAACCAATGTTACCGCGAGTGGGCTGGAGTGTTCCGTTCCTAGGTTAGCTGCTTCCACAAAGGGGTTAGTGGAATTCATGAATTTTGTCTGTGTTTATGTATCCGAACACGTGTCAAGTACTCAATGCACGGATCCATCAATCGCGTGCCGAAATTTATGTTCAATTATAACTTAGATGGTTCATCATGATCCTGTTGAATGCGCTGGGTATTTTTTCTCCGCGCGATTTACCCCACTTGCATTGGGCGTACTCTTTTTTTTTTTTTCTTTCCAGCCCCCTGGCGGACAGCATTCTCTCCCTCCTGATAAAGGCCCACGCTCGCTTGCACTGGAATCGCATTGTCAATGGCGTTGACTTGCAGGCTCCCGCCTCCTCCACAGCCTCCGGGGCCGTTGGCGGCCTCTGTGGGGTGCCGGCTTCTCAGGAATCCCCGTTCCTCAACTTCGCCCTCCAGCTGGGCTCCGGCCAGGTGGCTTCCGATGGCACCCCTGAACCCCCCATCCCCGAGATGATTGAAGACCTCTCGGCCCGCGCCATGGTCGTGCTCAAAGAGACGAACCCCTGCGAGACGTCTTCCTCCCCACTTGCTCGCGCCGTCCAAGCCGCCACCGCCGCGGCTGCCCCCGACAATAGCGGCACCTCGTCCGAGGAGAGAATGGTCCACCTGCTCAAGAAGATGGCTCCGGAGTTGCGCTACTTTGCGGTTAGAGCACCTGCTTACACGTTTATCGAGGAACGAGACGGCGGAGGAGGAGGAGGAGGAGGAGAAGGTGCGCCGATATGTGGCGATGGGGCTTTCTGGGTGTCTGGCTTGCTCGACAAGATCTGCGAGACCTCGGGGACCTGTGCAAGGGAGTTGAGGGCGTATGTGGAGCGTGCTAATGATCCATTTGAAATGGTGAAAGACTCCGCGTTGACGTCGACGCACGCGAACCACGAGACAACTACAGATGCCGATGGTGTTGCAGATGCAGGCACAGACAGCTCGCTTATGCTTCCAGGACTTCAGAGCAGCACGCAGACGAGGGCGCAACGCAAAAGAGCAGCCTCCGAAAGGCGGAAACGCCTCCTTGAAATGATGGCATCGAAACAGCGTGCATTTGCAGTCAACTTCCTAAAGGACATCGACACTGGTGGGTTGTCTTCCCTGCGCTAGTTTTTGTCGATGTTTCCTCTTGCTTGGTGATTGCTGATTTTCTGGTAGCGACATGATAAGACTGAGACGCAACTTTCTTCTTTGTCCCTTTACCGCGGCAATAAGTTGATCGTTAGATTCGCGGTTAAGCTGGCAACGTCTGGTTGCTTCTTCTTCCATTGTTAAAGAAGTTTGTATGCGAAGTGATATGACATTTCTACTGTACTTTCTTTTGCCGAAGCAACATTTTTTAGTTTATGTCTGTCCTCATATCGTTTCTTTCCTATTTCAGACAAACTGGATGATGACACCATGGAGAACCTTGACACTAAGATGGAGCACGACTACGAATGTGTAATCTGCCAGACGTCCCCAAGCACACCCCAGCCCATGGTTCTGCTCGTCATGATGTGTGAATCTGGCCGTGAGTGCATTTGGTTGTCCGCGAGGTCCCCTTTTTATGGCCGCATCTACCTTTCATCAGTCGTAGAAGTGCAATCGTTGGTCTTGCAGGCTGTCTGGAACGAGAGTGTGTGGCTTAGTCCGTAAAGATGACTTTGCGTTTACTCGCATGCTCAACTGTAATGGTAGGGGCATTCACCGGGTTTCTGTACGCAGAATTTAACATTTTTGGCAACGCGAAAGGACTACAACGAAGTGGTAGGGGAGAATACCGCCGACCAGCACCTCCATTATCGGGTTTTATGGACCGCTTAAGCATCCCACCGGCAAATAGGACTGGGAACCCCCTCTGATAGTGATTTCGCCGTGCGAGCGACTGTGGTCCTTCGCCGAGCGCACTGATCAGGAGGAACCACCACAACCACCACCTTCGCCTTACATATGCCACGCTATTCACCCGATTCCCTCTTAGTGATGCAGCAGATGCGCAACTACCCCGACGAACCGCAGCTGATTGGCGAGCGAATGTTCTACACGCAGTCGCACTTGGCCGAAGGTCGCACCAACCTGCGCCCACTGCCGACTCACCCCCCAGAGGTGCGCAGCCGCCTGGCCCTCTCGAAACCCCACCCGACATCGAGCCTGGTGGCCGCGCGCATCGTCTCGGACTCGGACGACAGCAGCAGCAGCAGCGTCGGCGTTGCCCCACGGCGCCTCCCCACCGCCACCCTCATCATGACGCCCTGCGAACACCCCGTCCTGGGCATTTCACCCTTCCCCAACGCCCTCGCCGCCGCCACGGACCAACCAACCACGGGCGCCGTGGACGCCTGCAAGACCCGACCGAATGCTTTCGGCGGCAGCGTATCGCCCGTGTGCTACGCCGAGTCTCGGAAGTGGTGGCAATTGGCGTTGCCTTCCTCCGTGTCTTCTGTACTGCCACTGCTGCGATCGGGCGTTCTCTTGCAGACGTGTGGACACGCGGTCCATCGCGAGTGCTTCCTACGCTATCGAAATCAGGTGGGTCACGTGGTGTTTGCTGCTGCTGCTGCTTTATTCGGTGTCTCACACGATTGCAGAGCGCCTTTTCTGTCTACCAAAGTCCTCCAAAGACTATGGAGGTCTATGGGTAATAATGATAATGATGGTAATCGCTTTATTCGGGTAACGAAGTCAACACTTTAAGACTCATAATGTCAGTAAAGTAACAATGCTACTCAAGAAACGCGTCTTTTACTTCGCCGCCGTTCTCGTGGAACTTCAGCGGTATGGCCTTGATCGCATTGGCAATCCAGACAGGCTAGATTGTTTGAGGGGCAAAGAGGGAATTTCGCCGAAGAACAGTGACCACGTCGGGTTAAACGGTCGAAATATTTGAAGCCGGGAAATAATATGAGCGAGTGTGAGCAAGTGCAGCAGACATTTTGATGCGCTCAGCTGAAGACAACTCGACGACCCGAGCGATTGTCCCGTCAAGCTGTTGGTCAGCCTCCTTCGTCTTGCATGGCAAATTCAGGCCAGCCGTATGTTTGATGAGAGCCTCGCCATTTGGAGACCGACGTTTCCACTCGGAATAATTGAACAGAAAGGAGATTGCACCGCGCCTTGTAGGAAATCACGGCTATTTGCTTCCAGCTCTAACGTGGCAACCGCGGTGAGCCAGGTAATCAATCACACTTCAAACCCATCTTCACATAGTTGTGACAAGTTGCAAGAGCGTGAGATCGCGTTGAAAGCTGAGCTGAAATCCAAGCACCCGACCTTAATGGTTTTCTCTCCAGCTTCGAGTGAGGAGTAGGGGGTATACGAGAGCAAGAGCCTCGCCATGGCGTCCACTGGCCTGCCAACTCGAGCCTATCATAGTCGAACTCACCACTCCATATAGGTCAAATGAATGTTTTATTTCGTCTTATTACCCCCCTCTCCCTCTCCCAGACCATACACCATGGCGGGGTGAGTGCAGCGCGTTGGTGGGCCAATTGCCCACTCTGTCGCCGCGATGTCCACTATCTCCTGCCGTTGCACCGAATCAAGGAATTCGACTGCACCACCTTACCAGCGCCAGCCAACAAGACGGGGTCGGCCTCCGAGGCAGCACCCGCGTCGGTCGCCGCCAATTCCGCCGGCTGTGGCTACAGGTCGTTCTTCCGCTGCCTCAGGGACAATCTGGTCAGTTGCGGCCTATTGCATGTATACAGTGTGTTTCGAGGCGCAGACACACGCTGGCGTGCTTTTATATTGACTATTTTTGCTCTCTTACGGTGCGACTTGATGCAGGCGGCGCTACCGAGGAATCCACCCGGTTTCTGGAGCAATATGGTGGGTTACGACGAAGAAGACCCCCACCATCGGCGTTCGGTTTTGTCCAATCTCATCGGAAGAGACAGCGAAGTAACCATCATCCTCAGGTTAGTGCAGTCGCTTTGTAAAAATGAGCCGCGTTTCGCAAGTCGACGTTGGTTATCATCGGGTTCGTTATCCGGCAACTTGGAGGTATGGTGGTCAAAACCCGCCACATCAGCCTGGGTTCAACGTGTGGTAGTCCCTTGTGTGCTGGTTACGTTTTGGATGGAGAAGCCGCGGCCAATTCCACTTCTTTCTAGTGGCCTTGGGGACTCCAGCTGTTCAATAGTCGACAATAATATTCATGGGAATATCATCGCTGAAGCCGGCGGCTTCTATCTTCCAGTCATAGATAGTCGCACACGGGTTTAGTGAACAAAAAAATAGTTAGTTTCAGCCAGATTTGAATGTCGGATCTGGTGGGGAATCACTGAGTTTCTGTCTGGAGAAATTCGCGTTTTCGGCCACACAAACTCCCCACGTGTACGAGGACAGAAAATTCGGGCAAATATTGCTGAAGAAGATGGTTTGCATCCGGCCAGTGGCGCTTCAGACGTTCTCCTAGACGCGATGCAGCCTCTCTGGTGTCCGTTATCGACAGGCCAACGTTAATAGCATAGTGCATGGCTGTTTAATTTTAATTTGAAAAAGAAACTCGAAATTGAAAAACCTTGTACAGGGCAATAGGACAAGCTGCGAAGTTTTACTTCCCGGAAGTTAAACGATCGACAGGCGGGTTATTTTAATAGATGTGCTCCTATCTCTCACTGGCTGCGTTGCAATTGACCGTAATGCAAACAGGGGGGAGGGGTCGCCTGAGCAACTTGGTTCACCACCTACGTGACAATGACAATCGGTCTAATTGATTCGCCCAATTTGTCCTCGTTTCAGGTCTCAATTTGAAATGGAACTGTCTGTTCTCATGGTTTGCCCCTCGCAATACCCCAGCGTGGCTCGTCGGTGTCTTTTCCGTGAGTTCATTTTCCAACGGCCACGCCGAACCTCCAGATCGCTCTTATTTGCAGCCTCTCGGGGTTGAACGCACTGGGCCCACTTTGCGTGTCATCCTCTTTATTTGTCCCCTACCCCACTCCAGCTCCCCCAGAGTTAGAGAGAGTGGCTACCGGTTCGATTTAGACTAGGAGGATTCTGGTTTTAGCCTATAACTATCCGCAATCAGATTATAATTTGCGGGTACTATAATCGAGAAGAAAGGAATGGAAGTCTCTGATTATGCAAAACGGGAAATGCCATCATCGCGGTCGCGCGGCATCTACGAAATGCAGAGAATTATTTTACTCGAGAGTATTTTTGTTTTCGAAAGTAGTTTGACGCCTGTTCGGTATTAGGTGTCTGCAAACATGGGGTCTGGTAGTAGATCTTCATTGGTGTCTGGGGTTCTCCTTGGGGAAAGTATCTCCACACTCGAGCGACCGATTGCCATCGCGACAATTCTACACCCACCCACCCACCCTCGGGAGTCGCCTAATGAGCTTTTTTTGTTTTTGGCTATCACTGCCACAGTAAGTCATACATTTACCTTCCAGAGGAAATAATGAATTACCTGCGGCATGTCTACCGAACACCGTCAGATTTGGTGGATCTGGTGGATTCGATGGCGCTCTGCTTTATTCCCAGTCACAAAAACCGCGACTCTGAGGAATCTCCACAGTCTCTCCTGGAGTAGGTTGTGCTCATATTTGGCTTCATATTCTATTTACGACAACCCAGTCCAGTTCTAGGTAGACCCCTGCTTGTTCCGCACCCTAACCCTAGCCTCGTCGGGGTGTCGCAGATTCCCGTATCCGACATTCCTGGTATGAATCGACGACGCGAACAGCACATAGTCTCTCAGCAATTCAGCACCAGCGCTCTGTTGACATCTTTCGATTTTTGCTATTTTGTGCTGCGAAGTTCAAAATCAGTCATCTTGACCTGCGGTTAACGTATTTTGTGGCAACAATGGTCTTCTTCGACTTACAATCGTGTTTCCGGCCTATTTTTGAAACCGGGATGATTATCAGATGTTGATTTTCAGTTGTACAAGTCAAACAAAAACGCGTTTTATTTTCAGCCTCCAAGTCCCCTCAACATTTGGTCTTTGTAACGACCCCACTGATGTCCTGATGACCCTGTTGCCGCATGTCTGGCCCAGTCAAGGTAGTTCACGCAACATTCAAATCCCCTACTATTCAATTTTCTCCATGCTTTTTAATCTGCAGTCTATATTAATGATCGTGTTGATATAATTCCAACACTTACTATGCCACTGTTCTACCAAAGTTGCGGCTTTTTACACTCAGTTATCTGACGAGTGGGTTATTCATAGTCAGCCTCCCCTAAGCGAGTCCACTAGAGGAACAATCGTCGCCTGTAAATACAACAACTACAATTGCTGCATTGCACAAGTAATTTCTTGGGATTTTTAGTTAATTCAAACGATTTTAAACGGATCTTTTATGCTTAATCCCTCCCTCCCTCCCCCCACTATCTCGGGTTTCCGTCTTACTGAATTTGGATGGAGGGGTGTTTTTCCACGTTGCCTTGATATGCCAAATGTATGGCATTGCAGTTATACAAATTATGATAATGGCTGCATTCATAGATCAGTTCATGGCTCTCGCTTCCGCGTGCCTCTGCATGTCGTATACACGCGCCCTCGTGGGACTCGTCCTAGGGCAAGTGGAAGCCCTTCCACTGGTTGCCAACCAGCGCGCCTCCGTTCACTGCGCCCGGGAACGAATGAAAAACGTGAGTTCGCCCTCCCCCGCACATCTCAACCTACCCTTTGGCCCTTGTGTCTTGTGGGCCAGTATTCGAATCCCTGGAACTATGACTGGAGGATTGTTTTCATTGCATCGCTAGGCAACAACCCCGGGCTCGTAATTCAGCGATGCTTCGAGGCGTCAACCGTTTGCTGCGTCATCCGGATGAGCTTAACCAGCTTCAGTTCAACGTGTGGTATTCCCGCAGTCAGTTAAGTGTTGGATGCTGTGACAGCCGCCGCCAGCGGTACAATGGTCTACAAGGCTTTTCGTGGAAACACCATCCACGAGGCCGGCTCATCCTCTAGCAAATAACAAAGCACAGTATTGCCCTCTTTGGGGTTCTGAAGATACTGGGCTCATCGTGCACCGGGCAGGCCCCAAAGGAGCCACTCGGAGTCGCAGACACTGAATAGAGACAGATATTTCCGGTCACATCCCTTGGCTGCAGAGGACTTGTATTGGTTGGCCCTTGGCAATTTCCACGCCGAACGTACATACTCCCCCAACACCGCATGCATCAAGTGTTTTGTTTTGTGTACACAGATCCCATCGCCCATGAAGAGCAACATTTTGGCCGTTATTTCTTGTCTCGACAATCTCCTCGACCGCCTCCTCATGTTCTGTCCCAAAAATACGACTGTCAGTGGCGCCGCCACTCCCTCATTCAACGTCGCTGCTGCTGCCGCCGCCGCCTCGTCCTCCGTCGACCACGGGCCAGCCGCCATGGCAACAGCCGTGACCGTCTCCTCGATGCTCGACTACTTCTCCAGCCACCGCTCAACCTCCACGGGCCCCAGCCTCGCCGAGGGTGGTGCGTGTGGCGTCGCGAGCCTCCAGGTCGCCGCTAACCTCGACATCCTGCAGCTGCACAGTCCCGCCGGCGACTCCGACGTCATGGGACGCCGCCTCCACGATTACGTCATGGCCCGCGTGCTGCCGTGTCTGCGCTTGGTCGGCCTCGTCTACGCCCGCTGGCAGGACAGCTTCCATGTGCACGACGATGCGAATGCCGCCGGACCCGCGGTGGCCATGTCACTGCCCTTTGTGGGCCACCTCTCGGCACCCACGGGCATGAACGACCCTCTGGAGGTATGAGGCGCAGGAGGCAGTTGTTAGTCGTGTGTGGCTTAGTGGAGAGTGGGGACCTTTGAAACTGTTCTATGTATGTCCAGGATTGCGGCTGGCCATGCAAGGCCATCGGAGGCCAGCCATTCCGAGTTCAATTGGTTCCGGTCTTGTTTCAACGGTGCACTCCGAAGACAGACTGCACACGCAAGCGCTCCACATCCACGGTACCGATCCATGATTTTAGTTTCTCTTAGCTCGTTCAGTGCCACCTTGGCCATGGTGAGAGCGAAATGCAGATGTGGGATAGCTGTGTCTGACCGGCCTAAAATATGGCCTTGTACAAGAAGACCTGACAACCGCTGGCTGGACGCCGAGTTTGAAACCCGCTCGCACCAGTTCGTTTAAGAGATTATTCGCGCACAGTTTATGGTCAACTACTACCAACGGTATGGTTTCTTCGCCTCGCACCAGTGAGTTGGTATGAGACGGATCGCTGGACGATAGACGCTCCTCTGTAAACATTGACTGGTCGCCCATCTAGTTTTTCCCAATTCCCCGGCACACAAAGATTCGCTGTGTGGCTACCGGTTGCTCGCGTTTGAAAAGGTTGAGTCCAAGATCTCCAGTACCCCCAAAAAAAGACAACTGTTGATTTTGTTGTTGTTGTCCAGCGTCTCTGTGTGGTTACTCTGGTAGTTTTACTTCATGCATTTTGATGGCAATGTTAAAAGATCGATACGAAGAACCTGTCTCGCTCTCGCACACAGAACAAACTCTCAAAAGAATTTATGGCCCTCACCGCTTTCCTGGGTATGGGCGGACCCCTGGGCGGTTACAAGGCGGACGGTGGTGGTGGCGGTTCCTGGGAGGACGACGATCCGATGCTGGGCGTCGGCCCACTGCTGCCCTACGTACAGACGGCCGCTCTGCGGTCCGGTCTCACGGAGTCCATAGACGGTCCCGCGGCGCTTGACGAGCTCATTCACCGATGGATCAACCAGATCTCCTCGACCTTCTCACCGCCCCTGGAGCCATCCAAGTCGTCGTTCAATCTGGCTGCGACTGGTGGTCCAGGCTGTTCTTCAACGGTCACCGCAGCCGTCGCCTCGTCTGCCGTGAAGCAGTCCTCGTCGGCGGCCACCACTGACGCCTCTTTGCCAATTCCACCGCCGGCACCACCGCTTAACCAGGCACTGCGGCTGGCCCACCCCGACGCCAGCAGGACCCTCGCAATACCCGGACAAGTGGCCCAGACCACCAATGTGTCGCGTGATGGCGCGCCATCCTGGTTGAGACCCACGCCCAACGACTGGATCGTCCACCTGGGGGTAAGATTTTTGATCGGTTTTGTCGTGTAGGATACAATAGGGCTGCTGGCTTGTGTATTGCTGAGATTGTCATCGTGGGCAGGAAATTCATCCTCGTGGCATTCTGGGCATTCTGGACCCGGCCTTTTTCGATGTAGGCGGCATTGGTTCCCGTGCCTAGATCATAGAAATGCCCGTGAATAGAACATTGCCGGTGTCGTTGTTTTGTGAAAACTTTGGGAATATTGAACTTACCGACAATGAGACCTATTGCGCAGTTGTTGTGTGTCAGGGCACAGGATGCCAAGGTGCCCACGGTGTCGTTGACGACAGCCACGCATTTAACCTTCAAATCCTAAAAAAACGTGAT